>QRFJ01006433.1:0-53745 GCA_006176705.1 Cocos nucifera | reverse complement strand
TTACTGGCATATCTGACTGATCGCATATGGGCAATTCATCATGATTACCACATGCGATAAACCTTTTAGAAATTTCTTGGCCGAGTTAATGAATATGCTGTTACTGCTATGAGTCTTGTCTATGAAAGATTCTGAAATGGCTATGTTCTTGCTAGAATCGGACTTCTTCCAAAATGAAAGTCTTATCGGAAAAGAAAGAATCTGGTGAAACAGCAAAGGTGAAGGATCAAAGAAGAAGAAGACACGAAATCGAAGAAAAAGACCGATGGCAAGGAAAGTATTTTATTGCAACAGCGACGGCGCATTGGAAGCGGAACTATCCTATTTACCTGGCCACCTAAAGAACAAGAAAGGAAGGTCCTTCTGGAGGTATGCTCGTTATTGGCTCTAATCTTATGGTATTTCTTCTGCATTTTAGTTTGGGTGCTTTTGACTCTGGATCTAGTGCTACCTATGCAGGGCTCTTGAGGATAGCAGGAGGCTGAGGGATGGGAGACAATGACTCCTAGCACGTTGGTAATGAAGCCAAGAAGTTGCTGTAAGCTAGCCCGTGGGAACATACCCTCTGCAATTACCATCTGGTTTTAGACTTAGTTTTAAAAGACTGTTATTATGTGGCCTGAGCTAGGCAGGAAATTTTGATTCTGTTTTCATGCTTAGCACAAGAAGGTTATGTGATCACCTTCTTTAAGGACCATTGTAAATCCTTTATGAAAAAAATAAAATTTGTAATGGTTTCCCTTGTTAATGGTCTTTATCAATTGCCATATTGAATGTCACCTATTTAACATATCCGAGCAAAAACGTGAATGCCAACGACCTAAGGGATAGTCCAAACGACAAATACTCTATGGCATCCTGAGATTAGGTCATATAGCAAAAGAAGGAATTAATAATTGGAGAAAATGGGCCTATTGGATCCATTTGACTTTTGAGTCATTCCAACCTTGTGAATCTTGTCTTCAATGGCAAAGACTAAACTCCCTTTTTGTTGGGAACATGGGGAGAGGGCCACAGATCTCCTTGCCCCTAGTAATACTTGATGTGTGGCCCATTTGGAATGTTCCGGCTAGAGGAATTTTGTTTAAACTTCATACTTTTCCGATGATCTGTCCTAGGTATGGTATGTGTATCTTATGAGACACCAATCTGAAGCCTTTGAAAAAAGTTCACAAGAATTCAAGACATGAAGTAGAAAATAAACTGGAAATCTATTAAGGTTTTTCGATAGATCGAGGAGGTGATACTTAGCCGGGAATTCGCTAGAAGACTATCTTAAGGAAATGGCAGTATCTCTCAGTGGACTCCACCAGCGAACACCTCAACATCACGGGGTTTTAGAATGAAGAAATCGGACTCTATTGGATATGGTTGATCCATGATGAGCTTCACAGACCTCCTTGATTTTCTTGGGGACACTCATTGTTAACTTCTAATCTATTTACTGAATAGGGGTTCCTCTAAAACCATTTCTAACCACACCGGTGACGATATGGCACGGTCAAGAAAACCAAGTCTAGAGTCATCTCACGAATTTGGGGTCGTACGGCTTATGTCAAAAGACAACAAGCGGACCCAAGTTAGAGTTTAGGTCTCGAGTCGATTCATAGGATATTCCTAAATGAAGTGCATTAGGTATAGCCTATTTCTAACATTCAGAAGATTTCAAATGTGAATGTGAGTCGACATGCCATCTTTCTTGAGAAATGTTTATTTAAGATAGCGGCAATTGGAAAACCATCAAGCCTTGATGAGAAAGTCTCACAAGCAGAACGAGCTAAAAGGACCAAGTGGAACCAAATCAGGTTGAGCAAATAAGAACACTACTCCTCTCACCTCGTAGATCGAATAGAGTTTTCCATGCCCCCTGAGAGATAGCTTAGGTAAGTTGTTTGAGATGTAGAGGAAATGTGTTCTAACGTATGGTAATGGTTGCTCAATGTGAGATGATCCCAAAAACCTAGCAACGAGGGCGATAAGATATCCGCTCCGAAAGATCGGCTTGAGCAATGAAGGTACAGAGAATTGACTCGCATGCACTCAAACCAAGTCTGGACTTGGTAGAGTTCCAGAACCAGATAGGTATAGTACTATTGGGTGTAAATGGATTCTCTCAAGAGAAAGATTGGTGGCAGATGGGAGATGTGGAGAACATTCAGGCTAAACTGGTGGCAAACGGTTATAGTCACGCGAAGGCGATGACTACAGGAATACCTTATTCCTAGTGCTATGGCTAAATCCAATCCGCACATTGCTTTGCTGTTAGCAGCCTATTATCGAATAAGTGAAAATATGGCAAATGGAATGTGAAAACGACGTTCTTAAATGGATATTCTTGAGGAAGAGTTCTATATGAACGAGCCCGCTAGATTTCACATCCAGTGGCTGTTGTTTGTCCTTTTTTATGCTGATCACAAGGTTTTGACAAGCTGCAAAGGTCCATATATGGACTTAAGCAAGCCCATCATCAGAGCTGGAACACATCGTTTACATGATCGTGATCAAAAGTTTGGTTTCAATCAAAAACGAAGAGGAAACTATGTGGTTTTCAAAAAGGTCAGTGGGAGTGCTGTTGTCTTCCTCATAATTGTCACGTGGATGACATCCTCTTATTGGGAAATGATATTATAATATCGTTCTGCAGATCCAAGTCCAACTTCACACCGAGCTTCTCAAGCTCTTCCATGTCCTTGATCATTGTCAGACAGTGATCTTGGACTGACTGCCCATCACGCATCTTAGCCTTAAAAAGTCATTTTGTGACTTGATATTTGGCTGCGCGACTCTGTTCACCAAACATCTCCTGCAGGTGAGCCAACATTTGGCGAGCAGTCCCGATATCTTCATGTTGGCGCTGGAGCTCATCAGACATCGAGCCCAACATGTAGTATCTGGCCTTATTGTCTTCGTCAATCCATTTTTCCAGAGACGCTCTCTGTTCAACAGATGGACGGGCTGGTAATGTGGGAGGGTCCTGGTCCAAAACATGGGTTAACTTCTCGGAACCCAAAATAATTTTGTAGTTCCTGAGCCAATCTTTATAATTGGGTCCAGTCAGTCTATGTGTGTCCAGGATACGTGCCAATGGGTTGGACGCAGACATTTTCCTGTAGAGAGTCAAAGATTCTAGTTAGATACTGTAATTTTGACTTGACCAATTTGTTTAGGGATTTTATTTTTAAACAAATTAGCTCCCACTATTTTCTCGGATCCCTACACTCCCTCTGTAGAGATGCGAAAATCTCCGCGATTGATGATTTCTAGTGGGTGGTGCGGTCTCACCAACTGACTCATCACCTCACCTAACAGTTATTGGTGATGGGTTAGCCAATGAGTGAACAACTCTTGTTCAATGATTCTCTAATCATGGTGCACCCAAACTTGGTCTCTAATTCATGAATCTCACCGTATCCGGAATATTGATCCACTCCTTAGTTAAGTCAGACCCACCATTTGCATAGGACTGGGTTCCTAATTGGGTCTCTCACCGTATCCGAAATATTGAGCCCAACTCATCCTCCAGCCCATAGCATCCAATGCCTAATAGACATGGTTGCATCTTCCCGGTGCAACTGAGCCACTGTATCCAGCCGAGAACAATCAACCCCGGGAAGGGCCCGCACATCTACAATGGTGGAAGACCTCAGACTTAATCTTTTCTTAGGGAGAATTGATTCAGGTCTCATTAAACTAGACTTGGCTTAGTCATAACAATTATGACTAACCTAGTGGCATGGGTTAGCTCGGATTATTGACCACCTCAGATCAGAACTGTGTCAACAGATATGGCCAGGTAAGTGAGACCGGTGGAAGGAATATGCCATTAACTCGTACAAGAACGCATTCAGGTCGAGTAGCTTCCAATTAAAAACCAGTCGGTCGTCTATGCCAAACTTACCTTAGACACCAAATTGTTGAGTCAGAACCAATTGGGTTAGCCTACAATCCAGACTCTAACCTCTGAGCCTAATTAGGTCTTGCTTGATCGTGACTCGATCTTGACCCAGACTTAATCCTATTAGGCTGGTCAATTTAAGCATTGTTGATCCCATCTAACCAACTCTTGATTCGGTTTGATCAACCGCTTAGACCTAATTGAGCTACCCAAGCCCGAACCCAGTATTATGAATATGTCTTAGATCTGAAATTCTCAATTTTAGACCTAATTAATATTCCATAAACTTAATTCTTAATTAAGTAGGGTTCATAAACAAAATATGCACAATAAATCCTAGGGTTTCAGGATCTAGGGTTTTGCAGAAAGTAAGTTTTGGGTTTCTGATTAAGGACGAACACGCAGCACCCCTACACATCATAAGAACACCCCATCGAATGGGAAGAGAGGGCCTTTAAACCCTTCTTCGTTCTTATGACCGGACGGCCAAGAGGAACGCCTTAATCAGGAACATTCAATACTACAAAACAATATCAGATCTATATCATATATCTCATATATAAAGTAGATCTAATCATGGCATATTTTGCATACATCTCATGTATCATAATCATGCATATTTTCAGATCTAAATTATCTCATAATAATCTAAAAAATTAGATTTAAATTGATCTAATCAAAATAAATTCTAATCTAGACAATTATGTAGAACTATTCTACAACTAGTCTAGACATGCATCAATCATATCTCATATGATATTCAAAAATTAAATAATTTTTATTTGCTATTTTTCAGATGTTATTATAACACTTATAATATCAAAAAATAGTAAATAAAAAGATCTAAAATATGATTTAATCAGGATTAAATCAAAAACATGCAAGAACTATTCTATAGAACTATTCTATTCTAGAACTAGTCATGCATATCTTCTAATCTTAGATCCAAATCATTTAATTTTAATTTTTTCTGATTTCAGATCTGATCACATCTCATGTGACATCTAAAATCAATTTATTTTCTAATTAAAATAAATTTAAAATCAGATCTAAATAATTTTAGAACCATGGCTCTGATACCAGTTGAAGGGAAATCCTGATTTCCCGGTCCAGGTTCGTCCAGATCTGATCAGATCAAGAGATATATTTCAAAAATTTTTTCTCTTGATCCCAATCAGATCTTGATATATTTTAGATCTGATTCTTATTATTTTAATAAATAAAATAAAATAAGATAAATTAAATCAAATTTAATTTACCTGATTTGGGTAATCCTATTACCCTGTAGATGATCCTGATTGCAGCGGAAGGTTCTGGATCTAGCCACGCAAGCGCCTGGCCTCTACCGGTATCCACTCGGGTTGGATCTGGAGATCCTCTTCTTCTCTATCACACCTCCAAAAATCAGATCTGGATCTGATCTGGAGGATCTTCAAAACTCCTTTTGAAGATCAGCAGTCGTCCTTTGCAGCAGCGCAGCCTTCTTCTTTTGATCGCCTTTCTTTTGATCTGGAACGCACCAACCTAAGTCCAAAACTCTTTTGGACGTGGAGAGGAGAAGGAGGAGAAGTTTAGGCATGGAGGAAGGAGGGGAGAGGCAGCCTTGGGGCGTGGGAAATCTCTATTCTAATTGCATTAGAATCTGAGTTGGGCGCAGGGTCTTATTTATAGACTAAGCGTGATCCAACTCCTCTTCCTCCCAACCAATCACAACCCTTTGTGAAATCAGATCTAAATCTGATTGGTGGGAATAGAGACCCCTGGATTCCTCCTTAGAGGGCGCCTAAGACCAGTCAAACTTGGATTCTTAGTAAGAACTCTGAATTGGAATCCAAAAGGGAGGTGGAGTCCTTGTCCAACAAGGACTCCTAGGCGCCTCCAACTTGGGCACACGCCTAGGGTGGCGTGCGCCCTTCTCCTTGCCAGGTTCTGGCAGGGGGACAGGCCCCCACCAGCTCTCCAATAGGTGCATGACATGTGGTCAAAAGTCAAAGTGTCAATGGTCAACATTTGACCAGTCAAAGGTAGACTTTTGACCAAAGTCAAAGAACAAGAAATGGCAGGTGACCAAAAATGGCAGGTAATGTCTTACAAAATAAGACAACCTTTCTGACTTGGACAACCTCCAGTCAGACCATATGAAGGCCTCTGATTGAGCACAAACTCCTTTGGCTCAGTCAGGACAACTTATTTATGATAGTAAAAGAAGAACGTTAGGTTCAATCGAGTGCTAGCACGATTTTCCTTGAACCTAATTGAATCTCATTCAGATCAATTGAACTAGATCAGTTCAATTGATGATCACCAGATTCAAACCCTTGTTTGTGTGACCCAGTTAGGTTCAGTTCTGTATGGTAATGGGATATGTCATGATCTCTATCATCGACATCATCGAAACTCCTTTCGATGGATCAGAACTCTTCTGATTCGAACAGCTAGAATGATCGATCATCTAAATCATTCTAATTGCTCCCAAAATCCACCAGTGACACCTAGCAGTATATGGTGGCAACCCATCAGAGCTGAATGCGAACCTCTTGGTGCAGCTACCTGTGTGATTAAGTTCTTCTATCTTGAGCCCCGATCAGATTAGGGTTAAGGTGAAACTCGTCAAACCCTAGTCTCTGTCATATGATGTAATCATTCGATTCGAGTCCAATGTGAAAATCTAAATAGAAACTCTTTCTATTATTTCACTCTGCCATGGCCATGGGCTTCAGGACTTGATTCTCATGATCATCATAGGGCTGCTCCTCTACCACCGAGGTAGATAGATCCCATCTTGATGCAATCCAGTTCCTACAATGAACATGCTATAGCCAACATACACCTCAGGGTTCCATATGGCTAGGAGACCGAGTAATGGTGTAGTCAAACTATAACACCCTCAAGGTGAACTGCCGATGCATCTCAGGTCAAAGAACCAGACACACTACTGCAGCATCGAGTCAGTCATTGACGAGAAGGTAGACTTCCCTAATGACTACTCGAGGTGGTCACGCTCAGTGCCCTCGTTCTCTAACAAGTACCTATACTTTCGCTTCGGTGTCTCCACACTGTAGACTCAAGACTCATCTACTAAAGAGAAGCGATCGTACACCAACCTTCTGGATCAATCACCATCCTCATGATGATCCTATGGTCGGGAGCTGTTTATGAGTTAATAATGATTATTCATGTCTTAAATTTTCAACTCTTGAAAATATGAATTATCATTACCATTAACTCAAAGGATGTATCACAGACACTAAATACACAGGTGTGATAGAAAATAATCTATTTTATTAATTATAGTCAAAATTATAATTTTGCCCCTAGAAGTGTATTACAAGTGTCAGCCAATTCTGGCTTCTAGGGCACATATATCTAACAGTGCCTTCTTAGAGCAGTCAATCTTCTTAGTCAACTCAGCATTAGCGGCCTTCTCCTACCTCAGATAGTATCTTAACTTGTCGATCTCCTCCTTTGCTTCGGCCAACTCCAAACCTGAAGCCCTAAAAATAATCTCGACAAAACTAACCAAGTAACACCCAACCAGAGCCAAGGATCTAAGGGCTTCCGCCATATGACACTGAGCACTCTCTCCTCCCAAAGTTTCTCTTTTCTCAAATGAGAGGTGGCTCTCTAGAAGTTCCATGACTGTTCTAAGAGTCTCTGCAGCAATTGGGGGAAGAAGCACCGCTTGGGAAGTCCCTACTTGTGCATTGGCCGAAAGAAGACTCAAGGCAAGAGCTGTCTCTTCGACTTCAATTATTTTGACCGACACTAAGAACTTAGCCATCTCCATAACTTCTGCCACTTTTATGGGAAATTCCTTTATGGAAGTCTCCCCCATCGGGCACTCCCCTATGGCGGCTTTCACTGGAGAAACTGGCAAAACTGTCCCCATGATAGCTTCCACAGCCAAATTCATTAGTACGACCATAGCTTTCGTCGCTGGATCCATCGATCCAGCCCCGACCTCCACTACTAGATTCATTGGTTCACTCTCCAATGGAGGATTTCTATCTCCCATATCCACCGAAATAGAAAGAGGCACAACCAAAGGAGCAACATCCGAAACCTTGGTCAGAGCTTGAGACTGGGTAGACGAAGCCCTGGCCTATCTTCTTTGAGCTGACAACAACTGCAACATTCTTGCCAACATGGGATCCATCTTGTCTCTAAGATTCATGAAAAGAATTCTAAATGGAGAAAGGAAAGCATTGTTTACTACAATTGTCTTCTTCTCACCTTCTAGACATATTTAAAAGAGGAAAGATGAAGACAAAAAGGCATCTTTAAATTATTCTCTCAAAAGAATTAACGATCGAGTGGCTCCCCTAGTCATGGTCACTCCCAATAGCCTACACCACAAGCTGACATCACCAGTCACTAAATGCTAGAAGTACAATCGAAAATAAAAAGATATGTTACTCGATCCGAGGTATCACTTGGGGAATAGTTCTTTCGTCTAATTCTCAAACTCAGTACTAGGGGGATAGTATTACAGTAGTAACATGAACACCTCAGATCAACCTAATTAATGACCAAAATACCTTGAATCAGCATAAAGATATTAGCATACTAAGGCAAAGGGACTATCCTCATATCCTCCGACCCGAAGGATGAATTGAGAAGTGCCTCCGAGCTATTTTCTCTGACAACAGCTTGTTCGGCATCCAGGCTTTTTAAATTAC
The DNA here is from genome assembly GCA_006176705.1 of Cocos nucifera. Lineage (NCBI taxonomy): Eukaryota > Viridiplantae > Streptophyta > Magnoliopsida > Arecales > Arecaceae > Cocos > Cocos nucifera. Next base: position 45,171 of record QRFJ01006433.1, on the reverse strand, counting down.
CTCGGACGAATAGCTCCTCAGCATATTTGGCAATTTTTTTTATGGATAAGCAGCAATCCAGCTGTAATCCAATCACGATCAAACTATTTTCTACTCTACCTAAACTCATGGTAGCAAATAAGGCATTCTTATCATGCTAGTAATGGCTTTTCTATTCTAAGAAAATGTCCTTAATCTTGAGATGACGTGATTATCCGCCCGAAATTAGCAGAATAGCATAACATCCATAAACTATTTCTTCTACAAATACCACAAGCCCTGAGAATCCAAGTAAGTAAAAAATTTCTCTTAGAGAATTATGTTGTTGCTCTACAGAGTTGAGCATCGGAGGATCCTCACCAGAGTCAAATTCTCTGACTTGGACTTTATTCTGTAGGTCACTCTAGTATCCCTGCGCAAGACCGACCGCTCGCTTCCGAAGCATACAATTCTAAACAAAAACATATATATATATATATATATATATATATATATATATCCAAATTAAATTTTGGTTTATCTTTCTACTCAAATTCAGAATCCAATTTCTCATCATGTTGAACTTTTGAATCAAACTTGGATTTAGCTAATTTAAATCTAAAAAACCCAATAATCTAAATACCAATAAATAAATAATATATATAGTATATATAAATGAATTGATTGCATGATTTATACTCTCTTTTTTTTTTCATTTTAGATTTATATCTTTGTTCATGCTCTCCTTAGTTCATACATTCCTATTTTAGTTTCAAGAGCCTACCAAACATTTAAAATTTTCATTTTAAACTAATCAAAATATAAATTTAAATTTATTTTAAGAATAATTAATTTTTTTCAAAATCAATTTTTTGCTTCTTATATCCTGTTCCTTTCATATTAGTTCTACCATAGATTATTGTGATACAAGTGCTTCTAGTTTTAAAAAATATTAATGAAATTTATGTGCTAAAATGAACATAAAAAATAATCAAATTTGATTATTAATGGAATTTGGATATGAGCTTGAACCTTACTCATTTTTCTTATCCAAGTTCCGATATGGATACTGTAGGCCAAGTCCTATTGATTTGTAGCCCCAATTTTGACTTACAAATATTGACAATTAACGTCGCAATGAAGACAGTATCCATATCTTCTTCTAACAGTAGTCACTCCGTTTTTAACAAGAATGAATCTCTCTGCATATACCTTAAAAACACTAACTTATATATTTATCCTGGATTTGAAGATAAAAAAAAAAAATAACTTTCATAGCTGCAAAAATTATGTTTTCAAAAGGAATGCGCTTCATCCTTTTCACGTTATAAGGGGACTTTACACCCATTAGTCCGAGAAAGTTGGAAGCTTGTCTTTGAAGACCTTAGTTGAGAAGAAAATGAATCAAGAAAGTTTTTCACAAGATTTACATCCACATCCACAAGCATCCATGTCCTTGGTAACATTCAAGGATCCTTGAGCATTACAATATCACAAGTTAATTATGGTAAAAACTTACATCTAAAAATTGAAACTCATAACCTATTGGTTAAGCTAGACTTATTAGTTTGCATTTAAAACTAAATAAAGAAATAAATAATAAAAAGAAAAGGCGGCGGCAGCAATTGGACATGGTGGCATCAAAAGTAAAGTTGTAGACCACAATACATGCAATGGAGCTACATATGTATACTTATTTTGAATACTTAATAAACCATGCAATAGAAGATTACAAGTATTACCTTCCAGTAAGAGGCTAGCCTTGTTCCCAAAAATAACTTAACCATCAATTTAATTATGATAAAATATATTCAATAATGTACTTTAGGAGAAGCAATTTTTAACAAGCCACCCCCCATCAACTATCAAAGAGAATGCCAATCCAAGAATAAGTGGAGCCTTAGATGCTGGCATCATCTCCAAAGTCCATATCATCGTTCTTTTTCAAAAGTTATTTTCTATTATAACTACTTTGTATTTCTAATCCAGATAAGTTAAACTTTATGCCACATTATTTAGAAGATTTGCATTGGTATTGATTGTCGAGCATCTTTTATTTCATAAAATCACCTCTGTGCACATGAGTTTTCTTGTCATCAGTTTTTTAAAAAAAAAAAACATGAAGAGTATGCTACATATGCTAAATTCTTGAATAGACTAATCATAAAGAAAGATAAATGGGGTAGCAAAGAATATACGATGATTCTATAAAAATGGTTTCATTTTATCTTTATTTCAAAGAAACCAAATTTCCATTGAACAATTTAGTTCATCAAATGATAAGACATTCTTAAAGAACTTTGAATAGCCCAACTAAGCTACACAAGATGATGTGCATCTGAGGGAAAGATGATCAAATATATAACAAAAAAAATCATGTGGACTTGCAAAACACATATCAACAGGATAGAGTGCAAGCTCTCCAATAATCGTTAATAGCTACTTCTGCTCTTTGTTTCTAGCCAATAGAGAATCAAATCGTGATAGAAGATGGAGGATTGAAAGAATCACAAATTAAAAAAAAAAAAAAAAAATTACGTGGACTTGCACAATGCATATTTCTATCAGTTGGATGGGTTTTCTCTCTCCAATAATCACCGGTAGGTACCTTTGCTCTCTTTGTTTTCGTAGCCAATAGAGAATCAATAGATCATGCTAGAAGATGAAGGATAAAAAGATTGACCAATGATGAAAAGATTTACATGGACACATACTATGCATGGTTCTTTCAACAAAATGGAGTTCTTTCTCCAATAATTATTGGCAGGTACTTTTACTCTTTCTAGCTGATAGAAAGCCAATTCACGACAGAAGATGGATGATACATTATCAAGGAAACCATGGTAAAAGGACAAAACTGAAATAAGATCACATGATTTTTATATATAGTTGCATAAAATGCAAGTGTCAAGATCAGTACAAAAAGCATGATCATTTGCAAAGATGTGGTCAAATTTTCAGCAGATTAACTATACTTGCAACCCGAAGGGCAAACACACCATAACTCGTACATTCAATGGCTACAATTTATCCACTCGAAAGTTTGTGCTCCAGAAATGTGCAGATTTTCTTTGTTAGTGGTATAGAGAGACGACAAAACAGAATCATATATCAAGAGAATATGCTTTGAAGTTCTATTAATATGTTAACCATCTTAAATGCAACTAAGGGAACAAACAAGAACGTTAAGAAAGGCAAAAGAAAACTTCCTATTTTGGAGGTGCACTGAATGCTAGAACTCGCTTCATCCCCAGATCCAATTTTGGCAGTGCAATTTTTGATCTTTATGTCACATCCTTCCAATAGTAATACTGAATGTATATAATTGGCTTAACTCTTGGTAGTATACAAAGCTTTAAGTCCTAATACTCAAACTGCAACAAACATTTTTTTTTTTAATTTAACTTCTGTTAGACCTGATTTTTGAAATGTGAATCAGAAAGAACTAAGGATACATTATTAATGTGCAATCTGATATAATCATCTGAAGGAGGGATTGTGAAGTTGGTGCTTGGACAGATACTTTGAGGACCAGTATGCGAATGTAAACCATTTTAATTGTGTCCAAAAGGGCACCTAGAATTAAATTTCTTATTTCAGGAACAATGATCACAATGTTATTGTTGAATAGTTTTGCATTTATCCTTAAAAGAAAAAAAAAAAAAATGTTGCATTTTTGTTGCTTTAAGCCACTCATATCTGAAGATACCGGTCGTGTTTGTTACTATATGGAGAACCTTATTGTGTAATTACTGTTGAGTTCAGGAAGTAAAAGACCGATTGGTTGGTATCTTTTTGCAAAAAACATGGTGTGTTGCAAAGCCTTCCACATATGAGATTGCTCTGAAGGAAAGCATACAATATGCCTCCAATAATGTGGAATGCACTGTGATAATCCCCAAGGGGAAGTGCTTGGTCCCAAATACCCCCATCTCCCAACCTATGCTACTGAAAAAAAGAAAGAGCAGGGTCGTCCATGACTGCTATTTCAACAGCTCCAATCTTATTTCCCAAAGAGACCCCAGTAAGAATCAACTCATACAGCTTGGTGAAATAAGACTAACAGTTTAGGTTAAATGCTGCTTTTTCGAGCAGTTAGCTCCTCCTCTACAATTTGACAGAATGGTGATGTAATATTAGCAGGAAGGGAATTGTGATGGAATGGTGAAGGACATATCTTGTGTAAATAGCAAATGTGCCTGCGCGTGATTATGGTCATGCCCTTTGCTGGCAATGTGGTCCATGCACAGTGGCAGATATGTAATAAACAGAGTGAAGAATAAAGAAGACCAAAACAGCAGTTATCCATGTTTAATAATGTCTGTATTGGATTGTGCTGCCTCCTAGGTTCCAAAGTCGAGCATTGAATCACTCGTGCTGCTTGGGAAGTAGGGAACTTATTAAAGTTTTACAAACAGCTTCTGAGCATTTCAATCCAAATTCTAAGAGAGAAACTTGATTGTTTCTGGCTCTCTTTTCTTCAACTTGGGATTGTCTTCATAGACCAAGCTGTGGATTGCCAGACAAATGCATTTTTCATACAATGAACAAAACTCTAAACAATTTACTGGAAACTACCAGTCGAGTACATTTCACACCCACTGGTCTGTTAGGTGCAACATAATGTTTAAGGGGAAAAAAAAAAACATTCAAGAACAGTGTGAAACGCCAGTTCTACTTCTTTTTCCCAGCTTTTCCCTCCTTTCTTCTTACAACCTCATCAGCATATCTGACGCCTTTTCCCTTGTATGGCTCCGGGGGTCTCCACTTCCTTATTGCTGCAGCAAACTCACCGATGGCACACTTGTCATATCCACTCACAGCAATCCTGGTGTTGTCTTCCACCTTCACTTGCAAGCCTTCTGGAATGGTCATCCTAATTGGGTGTGAGAACCCAAGGTTAAGTAGTAGGTCTCTGCCCTCCAACATCGCACGATATCCAACCCCAACTAGCTGAAGTCGCTTCTCAAATCCTTTTGAGACCCCGACGACCATGTTATCGGTGAGGGTTCTGTCAGTTATTTGGTAAAAAAAAAAAAATCGTGAGCCTAGGAGAAATGGTTAGCAGAAGAAACTCTGAGGCAAGCTTCTGTCTACCTTCAGGAAACATTTATCTAGACACATCACGTAAGAAGGAAGGGGCAGATTTCTAAACCTAAAGATAACTTCATAAACTGATAATTTTTGGCACAAACTGCCAGCAAAAGAATAATCAGCAAAACAAAAAAAGAGAAAAAAAAACCTTTTGCCTTTATAAGAATATATTCAAAATGGGACATCTCTAGTTATCACAGAACTGATCTATGGTGATTTTGCCTGAATTGCATTTGATCTAAAGCTAACTAGAATATGCTCTGAAATCAACTTGAAACCTACATAAATTTTCCTATGAAATATCACATATCTCCTTGATTCACCTAATGATTGCTATAGATAACTCATATCATATATCTAATGGCCTGTATGCAAAATTATTGTGGCGTTTATTTGACTACAGATTTCTGATACATTATAGAAGCCCAAACTGTTCAACGATATCCTTCGACTTCAGTGACAATCAACTTTCCAATCCATCAGTTAAAAATAAAATGTAAACTAAAAGAATGCCCAAGATGCTAATTTAGCCATGGCAGTTGCATGATGTGTTGGAATTATGGACATCTAGATTATCTTTCACAATTCTTCACATTAGGTTCAAAATTAAGTTACTCGGTTACATAATTTATTAGACCTCTAAGCATTAATCTAGCCAAAATATATATAAAAAAAAAGCATTAAAATCATATCAAATTACTTTTGAGATGACATATTTTAGTGGTCAACTCAAAGGAAAAAGTTTCAAGTACTGCTCTTTCTTCCAATAGGATCACATGCATTATGACCCCACCTCATCCATGTCCAGTAGAGTCTTCACCACTCATAACACCTTTTTTTTTCAATAAAAAAAAACTTCTGCTACTTTTCAAACTATTTTCTTCCTCCTGTTATTTAACCTAAAAACTTAATGTTGATTGTGATAATATGATGTTTAAATTAAACAGATTGTACTTTTAAGTTCACGCATACCATTAGAAAGCTTCACATGGAAGGGATAATAAAGGAAGGCTGAAGGAAAAATATGGTATTGACATCTCTTCCTTTCTGGGAGATGGGATCACAAGAGTTTCAGTGGTGAATCCTTCTTCTTCTTCTTCTTCTTCCTTTTTCTTTCTTTGGATTCATGTAGAGCAGGGTGACAAGTGGGTTTACAAATTCTGATGTCCAAAGCTTAAGTTTTTTCGGTTGATAGCCTGGTGATGGTCCTAAGAATTTTCATCTTACGATCCATTTTATAACTAGCAAGGTCAAAAGAAGGAAAGAGTGTGACAAAGTTTGCCAATCTTCCTGGAATTCCAAGAGATTTGCTGCACCAAGATTATTTTCTTTTTTTGTTGTAACCAACTCATTTACTGCATCTAAGATGAGTATTATCCAAAAAAAGTGTCCTAAAGTTAATTGTCCAATCGTACTTAACTGGCTACATATTCAGGGCTGGTGCCACATGGACATGAGGTGGTAACTTTCTTCCCCTTAGCCTTGTGAATCTGCTTTGACTCCTATAGATGCAGAGAAGAACTACACCCATCCCCAGATTTCCTTGTTCCCATTAAAGTGTGGAAAAACCTCCAAGGTTGTGCCATTTCGATCTGCAGTGCAGCCCCTACATATCCATGCTGGTCTATGATAGTCCCTTGCAAACACCCCTTCCAACTGGAGTTCCTCTAGTTGGAGCCCTTGAGACAACCTAAAATTTGGTTTTGTTTCTTTTTTCTATTCTCCACCTTCCATATCTCTTCAGATCCAGTGACTCTACTGTGTAAAGGATTCCATTCTCAACTATAGAAAATCACCCTTTCATTCTCTTTGCAACCATCTCAAGTTTCAACAGAGCCACACAAGCTCCCATCACTGTCTCCTGGAAGCTCATATTGGTAGCTTTCACACTTTTGAAATTTCCATGCTAAAAAAGCTCTCTCCTATTTGCTGTTCTTTGATCACCTCCTCTCCTCATGGCTTAGTTCCTAACCTTGTGGAGGTTACCAACATGTTTTTATAGAAAATGTAAACTGAAAAGTAGGAGATAGAAGTAGCTCTTCAATAGTTTTTCTGAATTTATTTATCTTTTGATAAGACATCATTTTAAGAAGTAATACAGTAAGGATCATTTTCTTTGTATGGTTTAGGAACTCTAATGAAAGAGGGGACTGTTCTTAAGTTCTCGTCGGAGCCATTTTTGAGGCACTCATCTCTTGTCAGTGTACAGGGGTATCCACAAAATTTTCTCCAATAATATCTCTAACAATTGGTTACATTTCCCACCCCCACAAAAAGAAGGCGGAAAAGGATAAATCCTGGTTCAGTTCCTGCACGCATTGCATTAGGTAATTAATCATAGCCACTGAATATGCTAATAAACACCCAATACCAAAAATGAAAACAATATTTAATCCTATCACTAATGAATTCCCAACTGAACATGGAGAAATCTTCCAAATTATATCTTCCCTGCTTGCACTTAATTTATACTTTCCATTTTTATGTACAAAAAGAAGCAGTCTTTTGGCACATAAAATCTCAATCTTCCAAAAAATGGTATAGAAATACAATGCAGCAACTGCGTCCACTGTCCAAGATGAGCCTGTATAAGTTACATTACCCTTTCAAGATGGTGAAGCAACAAGGCCTACAAAAACTCTTTCCCGGTTTTCAACTTGCCTGAAATTCTTTCTTAGCAACCAGGACTTTTGGGGACCATTGTTACAAAATGGGAAAAAAATAAAAAGATTATGCCCCTGATTCTGATAAATAAGACTCTCTGAATAATGAAAATTTTTGATCCATGTATTTTTATGCCATAAAATGTCCTTCCACTGATTAACAGTGTGTTGTTTCTAAAATTTTGGATTTCTTGGCCTGCTTTTGGAATTTAAGATGTTTTATGTGATTTTTTTTATGCATACCTGGATTTTTTTTAGCCGATTAAAAGGTTAGTCACTTGAATAAGAAGATAATGAATGATCAGATTTGAGTTCTGGAAGGAGAAACCAGAGCTCTCAGAAAACATTTAAAGGTAAGTGCCAGGAAAGCAAGTGCATGTATGAGATTCCACAAATTTTCGAAGCAAAGAAAGGTGCCCTAGGTAGAAACTTCCAACTACCAAAATTATAGCATTATGATGATTTCTTGAAATGAGATTCTCCTGCTTTCATTGATGAAAAGAGAGAGGGTTTGAATTATCTACTTGATCATGTTGGTTCATCCATGTAAATTCATTATCTCTTTGTCCAGGATACAAATACTCCAAAGTGGGCACCAAGTCCATAAGCAATATGCATTGGATATCCAAATGCACCAGATATGACTAAAATATATATTGAATATTTAGATTACATATCCTTTTCTTAATTAAAAAAGGGGCATGTGTTTCCCAGCCTGGGGTACTTCTCAGATTTTGGAGATGAGGGAGAGGGACATTTCTTTTTATTTGGTGATCGCTACACTTTTAATGATGGGCTTGATGGATGACTAAATTATTTTGTGACTTGAATACCTGATGTGAATGTCTGGAGTATGGATTAAAATTTATATTTTTGAATGATGATAGATTACAATGTTTATGGAGTGTGACTATGTTATTCTGATAATTTGTTATGCTTTATGGATGGTTTTCTACATATGTCTGAAAAAAATGTATATTTATTTATTGTTGCATCACCATAGCATATCCTATTTTCCCAAGACTTGTCAAATCAAGTGTGTTGTGTCCAAGGATTCAGGTCTTGGTGGAACGTCTTGTGGGACACCAGAATGGGGTACCATTACATATGCCAGGACAGAATTATCTTGCCGTTGTCCTAGCATCCTGATCGGAACGTCTTGGGACATCTCCTATCCCAAGCATCGGGATGGGGTGGGATGGCGGTACATCACATTCTATAAGAAAATCAGGATAGCCCCGTCCTATAGAATTTAAAACCTTGGTTGTATCCATATCACCCATCTATGTATATCCATGCTCCACATCTCTTGTTTGTTTCTTACATTGGTTTCAGACATCAGGTGGTTATGTGTCCTTAATTATAAAGGACTATTCCTCATATATATCATTCTAGTCGATATATGAGTTAAAAGTCTGTTACTTAACATCCAAGAGCAGTACCCATGATTCCCATGTTTACATCTTTCAATGACATCTGGATAAAATGGACTTCCAATGAATATGTTGCATCTAAATATTTTTTTATGTTTTTTCTGTGATGACAATTAGATATTCTTCAAGACTTTATATGTTATGTTGAAAATAAAATCTCTGGGTAGTCTATAGTTCATTCCATTTGATTAAGACTTCAAAATAATATCAATCCTATATTCTGTGACTCGCTGAATAATTGACATGTATCATATTCAGATCCAAACCAAAGGAGGGATTAAAACAAAGGTTATCAAAAGCAAAAGGCACTCTTAAGACTACATGAACTCTATATCACTTGGAAGCGCTAGGGGCCAAAAGGGCACTTAACTAAAGAAAGCGAGGCATTGATTTTTAAAAAGTTCAACATATATATATATATATATATATATATATATATATATATATATATATAAAGCCAGACTAAAATCAGGTTGACTGGATCTGGATTCAGATCCAGTTAGGTCAAAACTCTATAATAGGAATCTTACATCAATAATCCAAGCCGTTGAATACATTAAAACTGCTTGCACACATAAAATCATATAATTTGGAAACCTCTAGCCTATGCATCAAGTAGTCAAAAATTGGACAGCCTAAATAAAATTGAATTAGATGTATTTTTTGATCATGTGATGCATAGACTAGAAGTCTTCAAATCATATAATTTTTGGTGTGCAAGCAGTTTTGAGATAGTGGATCACATCCAACAACTTGGATCATCAATGTAGGACCCTCATTGTCTAGTTTTGATCTAACCGGATTTGAGTCCTTACCCAAGTCAGCCCCTATATATATATATATATATGTATGTATGTATGTATGTATGTATGTATGTATTGAAGTGCCAGGGGCCAAAAGTACTTAACTGAAGAAAGCAAGGCATTGATTTTAAAAAAGTTCAACATACACAAATGCAAGGTTCACGGACTCGGTACTAGAGCCCATGCCAGCCGATCGACGGTACAGATTAGTAGGAGTCCATACCAGACTGGATCGGCACGAACCGACATAAGGAGGAAAAGAGAGAAAGATAAAGAAATAGAGAGAGGGAGGAAGACCGAAGATGACGATGAGAAAGCGGTCGAAGAGGCCGCCCGACGGCGTGGTATGCATAGTCGGCGCCGCGGGCGTGAAACAAGGGCATCGCCCCTGTTTCATAATTTTTTTAAAAAAAAATCCAAAAAAAAGTGAAGCCGGCAATGGATTTGCCGGCTTCACTATTTTAGTCTTTTTTTTAAAAAAAATATTTTAGTAAAGCCGGCAAATAGTTTGGCGGCTTTACTATTTTAGATTTTTTAAAAAAAATTTCAAAAAATAAAGCCGCCAGTGGGTTTGCCGGCTTCACTTAAGTGAAGTTGACAAGCCGATTGTTGGCTTCACTTAAGTGAAGTCGGCAAACCGATTGTCGTCTTCACTATTCATCAGACTTTTTAAAAAATTCAACGAAGGAACAAGGACTGTTGCCCCTATTCCACGGCCGCAGCTCTACTAGCGCAGTCTCCACCGTCCGATGGCTACGGCGGCCATCCGACAACCTCCGGAGTCCCCTCTACCAGTCGTACATGCCTCCAGTACGTGCTCTCCCTCTCTCTCTCTTTCTTGCTTTTAATCGAGCCCTATCAGGTGTCACAGGGCCGCTGTGGCTTTCGCGGTCCTCCGACGACCACAGTGGGCCACCGCCGACCTCCTACAGCACTACTCTTTCTCTCCATCTCCTATTTCTCTCTTTGCCTCTGTTTACCTTTCTTTCTTTTCCGACATCGGTGTGCGCCATTTTCACCATCGGAACCATCTCGGTTCTCCGTCGGTCTGGTTTGGCATGCCTCGAACTATCCGATTCGGGACAGTTTTGAGAACATTATACAGATGTATATATGTATACATACATATATACATGTAGATATGTATGCATGCATATCTATATGCATGCATACATGTGTACATACATCATACATATACATATATATATGTATGTAAATATATACATATAGATGTACATACATAAATAAATATATATATGTATGTATGTACATATATGTATACATGTACATATGTATATGTATGTATGTATCTATATGTATGTATATGTATATATATATATATGTATGTATGTATGTATATGTGTGTGTGTGTATGTATATATATGTATGTATATGTATATGTATGTATATGGATGGATGCATGCATAGAGAGAGAGAGAGAGGAGATGGACTAGGATACACTTGAGTGTAGCCAAGCTCATATTTGGTCGCCTCTATTGCCATTTGATCAACGCGTATCTTAAGGCAATCAAATAGCCGTTAACAGGTCTATTGCATCAAGGAAAAGAGAGAGAGAGAGAGAGAGAGAGAGAGAGAGAGAGAGAGAGAGAGGCATTAATTAATGGGATGAGGTGTACCACCCATGCCCATGCAACCCTCTGGACACGCACCACCCACGATCTATCTTTCTCCATCTCTCCCCCTCATGTAGCAAAAATAAATATTAAGATGTCCAGAATAAACATTAACCACAAAACAGTAAGTACCTAGTTTGCAAGAATAAACACAAATGTCATAGAAATAAATAAAAAAAGATCTAATTGCTCTCAGTCAGGTGAGGGCTGTCTCATAGTAAATGGCAATAGAAAAGAATAAACAAAAAGTTTGGAAGGAGAAAAAACTAAGTGCTAAAAAATAAACACTGATTCTGTAGAAATAAACATTAAGGTGTCTATGATAAACACTAAAACCCATATGATAAACACCTACTCTACAAAAATAAATACAAATGTCACAGAAATAAGTAGAAAAAGATCTGTCCTATGATGGAGAGATAGGGGGAAAGGGGAAAGAAAGAAATGCATCCTGAGGGGTGGGCATGGGCGTGGGCGGTGCATCATGTCCCATCCCGTTAAGGCATGACTGCTGTACCCAAGAGAGGAGGAAAAAGGCATGAGTGCTATCCCATCTTACTAATGCTCTTATCTCTTTTTGTTTTTCCCAGATGTAATGATGGAGGGTTGCTGTTAACAATTGGTTTCCAGGCTTCAAGTTGTGCGCCAATCGAGCAACGGTAAAGGCGACCGAGTCCAGACTTGGATACACTCAAGTATAGCCTAGTCCATCTCTCTCTTTCTCTCTCTCTCTATATGTATGTATGTATGTATGAAAACAGTACAAGCATTATAAGATTAGTTGTTCGAGTTTCAACATCAAAAATCATCATTGTCTTTTACATTAGATATTGTGTTTCATATATTTAGAAACATCATATCCAAATTTAACTTCCCATGTTGTTTTAAAACAAAAGTCAGCAAAATTAAACCCCTAGACATCCCTTAGTAGCTTCAAAGATAATAGCAAAATACCACTTCTCAAAGCATGTTTATTTCTAAACAAAACCACAACACAAAAAATAAATCATTAAACATCCAAAGTAGCCCTTTTTTAAAAAGGACTCCTATAGACCAAAATGATCCTTAAGTAAAGCTATTAAAGCATTAAAAGAATGGGCAAGAAGAGATGGGAAGAATACTTTTGGATATCGAAGAGGCATTTGCCTCAAAGCATTGCTCTTTGTTCCAAGCACTCATTTAGCCATCACCTTATTAAACTCACCTTGCCTAGGGACTGTTGAGGCACTCAGGGCTTCCTCGCCTTGCCTGAGCACTTAGGTGAGTGCATAGAGCACCTTTGACAACACTAATCAAAACAAGTGCACTGCTTAACACTATCTCAACTCATTCCTATGATTAGCTGGTTTTGTTTGAAACATTTACAGTTGCTCTTAGACGAAGCCAGTAAAGGTCCCTTTTAAAATCAATATGTTCTGCTTGGACAAGCCGAAACCAGTTGAAACCAGCCAACCACCAAATGGCTGATATGGACTGACTATGAATATAATGTATTTTTACTTAGCTAACTAAAAATGCTACCAAAGTTAAACTGAAACCTCGAGAAAGAGTCCTTGACTAACAGACACTTATCTTACTGAATGGTTTGCAAACAATATAAGTAAAAGCACACAAACAGGTGGATGCACACATGTGCATGTATACACATGCACTCACATGCACACAGACATATCAAATGGACCCATATCTCCTACTTGCCCTTGTTCTTTTTCGAAAAAAGAAAAGAGAAAAAAAAGGAATTGGGAAAAAAAACTCTCTTACATAAGAACAGTTTGTGGACAAAAGCAAGCAGATGTTCCAAAAGGAAACAAATTTCTTCCAACAAAATCATTATAGAAAGCATGTAAACTGTGGCATTTACTTTTGCAGCTAATTTCCAGTCAAAATTATTCTATTTGCATATCCAAGATAATTTTTCACCAATTTAGCTGGAGACCAGAGAGACAAGATGACAAAAAAAAAAATCATACACATGCATCCACTAAATGCAGCATTTTGGAGGACATGGGGAATGCGATGCCATTATTTCGTCTTTCATGATCTCTTGCTTAAGTGTAGTCTTGGAGGCATATAGGTGGTTCTTGGGATCTTAATGACATTATGTGTAAGGCATGAGTGTCATTTTTAAATTGAATTGTTTTTGCAATTACATTTTGCCGCTCCAAAAAAACAGGCAAGTGCACGTACATATGCTGAAAAGCAGAGACACAACTTGTATAAAGGAGAATTAGATAACCATCAGGAAACAGAAAATGATTAATCATGTGAAGTTGTGAACTATAGGATTAATCACCAGATACAAACCAAGATTTCTCACTCTTAAGCTCTCAGGTATCAGTATTCAAGTCTCAAGCAATGAAGCCAACAAGATGTAATGCAGAGGATGTAACATAAAACAGATTAACCAGATGCAGAGATTTAAAGGAGGTGCAGTGTACACAGTATAAATATGTCATATAAGAGGTTTAAGAATCAACAAAAGACAAAAATTAAAGATGAAAGTAAATAGCAGAGAGAGTAATTGGATAAATTAGTAATACGCTATGAGCATATAGAGCTTACCTGAAAAGCCCATGCATCTGATTGGCTCTTCTAGTATCCAAAGCTTTGAGGACCCTTAGAGTTCCAGATTCCAAACTCTCAATTTTAACTTCACGTGGATAAGTCCTTGAGAGTTCACCCAATGGACCCTTAACCTTCAAGTCTTGCCCATCCAATGCAATGGTCACATTAGGTGGCACTTCAATTGGCCTCTTCCCAATCCTAGATTCCTTGCACTGCACTGGCTTTCTCGGAAATCCTATCCTACTGATAGGACCATTGGTAATACAAATTTCCTTTCTTTCACCAAGAAACAGAGATTTCAAGTTGCTGAAACATCAGAAAAAGAGATCTACATTAGGAACGAGCCTATAAAATTCAAGCCTCCCCTATGTGCGGTTAACTATCCAAGGCTCTAGTTTTGAAACACTTGAAGTAATCAGTGTTAATACCCATTCCAATAAGAAAGCAAATATATAGGTTTAAACAACTTGAGGTCTTTAACTGTCCTAAATCTCCTAAATCTGTAAAATGTAATGGCAGAGAAAGAATAAAGAATGTTCAGAAATAAAGAACCTGAGCCAGATTTCAGAAGTTATGTAATGGCAGAGAAAGAATAAAGAATTTTCAGAAATAAAGAACCTGCGCCAGATTTCAGAAGTTATGCAATAAAGAATTTTCAGAAATAAAGAACCTGAGCCAGATTTCAGAAGTTATGCAATTATGTGTGTATATATATATATATATATATATATATATATATATATATATATATATATATATATATATATATATATATATATATATATATATATATATATATATAAGTTATGCATATGTATATATATATATATATATATATATATATATATATATATATATATATATATATATATATATATATATATACATGGTTTCGTTTTCTTTATCTGCACTGCAACTCTTCAAATATACACGAGATATTGCATCCAATCTACAAAGGACAACCGATTCTACAGTTTTCAATCAGAATGGCGCACACAAATCAAAAGCCTAAATCCAAATTCATATTCGGACTCCTCCAAGCTATTAGCAAGAAGATTCCAAAGATCCGAGAAGAGGGGATTTCTGTGGGAAAGCATTTCAAAGATCTTGGTTTTATGCTTCATCAACCTATCTAGTTCAAATCTGATTTCACATTTCTATTGATATGCCCATGGAGAAAGAAGGTTTCGAAACTAAAAGGTTATTAAGATTTAATTTACTCTTTTCGTCCTCTAATTACAATCATAGGAGCAAAACCAAAAGGAAAAAGAAAGAGCGATGCTATAGTGGCCTAGCCAGCTATCTTCATCCGGAGGAAAGCCATCAAAGATACGCTAAAAAAACATTGTCACTATATTACACCACTCTTGGTGCAGTATATAACATTCTTTAAAAAGACTAGGTTCATGTTATCCTATGCTAACATCAGCATCTCTCTAGAAGGTAACTACTTTGATGGCTCATACAGGAGACGATACAAACATAAGAGCAAACATATGAGCTACTTATGATGGGAGATGGGATTCCTAATTGTCAGTAGGCCTTCCCTCCCCCATTTTAGATACTATAATTGCTGAAATCCAATAGAAGCCCATATCATGCATATCATTTGCAAAGGCTAACTATATCGCCTGCTGGATATCTAAAACCAGCTCCCATAAGATAATTTCTAAACTTGGGCGAGTCAAAAGGCAGCACATATGTTGTAAATGAATTGAGAACATGTGAGCATTTGAGAATGCAGCTTAAGTTCAGGAAAGAAATTTCCCAAACGAAACTGGTGGCAAAGTAAGATACATAGAGTCGAGCAAGAATTTGGGGCTGATGCTGCTGTTTCTCAAGGGGAATAAGGACTCCTTGATTCCGAAGTACCAAATTTGGCATATTAGTGGATACTCCCGGATCAAAATTTTGAACTTTTTCTTGCCTGAGCCATGATGGCTTCATTCTCGAATGACCCATCTTTCGGAGACCATCTGTGGGAGAAGAGATAGACAGAGGCTCACCAAGAGTGGATTGAAGAGAGGAGCGACGCCATGGCCTCCACCAGCTCCCAGGACTCGCCGAATGGAGTGGCTCCTTTCCCTAGGCATTTTTATCCATTCAGCCCCGTTTTCTCCTGTCCTCAGTCTGATTTGGGCTGGGTTCGATCGCGTTGTGTTCGAAATAGACCTATGGAACATCCTGTCTGAGCCGGCCCAAACAATATATTATAGATCTTACATATTTCTTCTTCCTTCTATAATCTATATTCTCATTTCTCACAATAATTGCAGTCCCAAAATATTTCTGCATTCCCAAGATATATCAATCTAGCCAACTAAATACTTTATGGACTTCATTTCCTAGACATATATATATATATATATATATATATATATATATATATATATATATATATATATATATATATATATATATATATATATATATATATATATATATATATATATATGCACATATACATATCTATATATACAAACATGCATGCATGCATGCGCACATGCACGAGCAAGCAGCACGCACACATACATATATACATGCACACGCACGCACACGCGCGCGCGCACACACACGCACACACACACACACACACACACACACACATATATATATATATATATATATATATATATATATATATATATATATATATATATATATATATATATATATATATATATATTCCACTAACTTATTGCATATTTACTATTCAAAAATTACTTTTTGACCGGCTTTGTATAATAAATAACCACTTTAAGTGCAAAAGAATGTTATTATCTTTTATATTAATATCCTAATGAAAGTTAACACAACGTTTATAGAATAAAAGATATTTTTGCATAATTTTTTCAAAGTATTAATATAAAAAGATAATCAAGTTGTTATATATCTAAAATAATAATTTATCAATATCACTAGGATACTAGCCCCAAAAATATTAATAGGAAAAGTATCATTATAAAATTAAAATAATTTGAGAGGTACGTACATAAATAGTGATTTTTGAAAGACGAACAAAAGCCATATTTGTAGAGATATTTAGGCAAAAAATAAAAAAGAAAAAAAAAGAGTTTTGCTTCACTCTTGAAGTTTGATAGATTAGACAATTAGGTCATTTCTAATCATATAATAATTTTTCTTAAGATATTGCTATGCTTCCAAACTCCATAAAAAGATCATCTTAATATTTCATCTGACTACGCCCTACTTAAGTTTTTGGATATAAATGATATGGATGTTGTATCTACTTAGATTTCTACTTTCTTGTTGAAGTCCAATTAGTTGGATGGTTAATTCTTGATCAAAGATGCATGAAACTCACAAAAAGCCTCATATATTCCATCACAACTAGTTAAAGCTTTCTACTAATTCAACAATCAATGAAGAATTAGTCATGCCAAAATCTTGAACTCATGCAACTTTTATATTTTTTCCTAAACTTTAATTTAGTACAATCAGATCATCAAACTTAAAAAATTTACTATTAAAATATTAACTATAATTTACTTTAATAGTCATGACGAAAATGATCACCTGCTATCATATGACATCAAAAAATTAATGATGTGGACAAAAGTTGCTAGTTTTTTCCCTCATTTTCGTCGTTCTGTTTCGTCCTTCTTGGCAGAACGACGCTCTCTCTGCCCCCTATGCCTTCGCCTCCATTGCCTCCTGCCCCTCCCACTCCATTTTGTCATGTTCTTACTTTGATGAGAATGACAAAAAAGATAGCAACGATGGCCATGGCTATGCTGATAGAGATAACGGTGGGTGTTGCCATAACTGCCCTAATAGAAGCAGTGGTAGGTATTGCTACTGTCACCTCTACCAGTGAGGATATTGCTACTTTATATTTGAACCATCTTAAAACCGTAGCGATCCTTAAACCTCCCCGAGGGCTCATAATGATACTATAGGAAGTTTCTTAATATTATCAAAAAAGGCAAGATAGAGCACATTTGCTTCAGTAAAGGTGGTGGTGCCCTTTAGCTCACCACTATTGAGGTAGCTGCACTACTTCCTCCTTTTCAATGACCCTAACCTCATCCACATCCTCGCGATGAATGGTGTCGACATGTCTATCTTTGTGGGCAATGCTGGCAACAACCTCTTCGCCTTCATTGGCAACATCCTCTTCTCCTTCGTTACTTTCACTAGCCTCTTCTTCCTCTTCCACCATGCCCAACATATCCTGGGTGATGGCCTCAAGGGCCTCGGTGACCCCATGGACTTCAATCATTCCAAACTAAGTTACAAGAGGTCCCTAAGACCAGTGTCACCTTTGCCAACAATGTCAATATTGATCAGGTCAATCTCAAGCTCTAGGAGGTTTTCAACTTTTTAAAGAACCCTAACAAGTACACTACCTTAGGCACCAAGATCCTCAAAGACTATCTCTTGATTTGTCCTCTTGGCACCAGAAAGACTTTTCTCTCTCAAGCCATTGCCCACAAGGGTGAGGTACCCTTCTTTTCATGTACCCACCTCCAAATTCATGAAGCTCTTCATGGGAGTTAGAGCTTCTTGGATTAAGAATTTGTTCGAGAAGGCCAAGTTGAAGTTTCCTTGTCTTTATTGCTTAGAGATGCAACCTAAGAGGGAGGGCAAGTTAAATTTTCAAAATTTTAAGCGAATATGTGCACCCTAAATAATTAAATTGAGAGTGTATGTGAAGTGAATTACAATAATAAAATATATGTAGAAGTAAATGGATGCAAGAAAGCTAAAAGAACATCATAGAAAATATAATAATTTTATAGTGCTTTGATGCTAAACTCTATACTTGCATCCACTCTCTAAGAACATCTTCTTGAAAATTCAACTATATTTAACCAATGACTACGATCCAATTATTTTTATAGGGCTCATAATCAACCTAATTGATTCTTTTTTCTTAGAAAATCAATAAAAACCTTCCTCAATTAAGTCTAACTTTGGTTTATCATAATATAATATACAATTTTAGCTTTGGATGGACCTTTCCTCCAAGTCTTAGTCTTTTGAAAATTGTTATAATAAAAAGGAAAGAGTATAAAGAGATAAAAGTAATAAAAGCACTTGCTCCTTAATGGGAAAATATAAAAATTGATGAAGTATTGTTGAAAGTTGTGGAAGATTTTTCTTTAAAGCTTGGAGGCTTATCTTCAATGCTTGAGCGAATGCTCTTTAGATATTTGTGAATATTCTTTTTAACACTCTTAATTAATGCTCATTCACTTCACTTTGGTGTTTTTTTATTTTCCCTACTTGTAACTATTATATTCTCCAATTAATTTCAAGCCTTAAATACCACTTGAATCAACTAGAACACTTCTACAAGCTATTAAAGAGGTGAAACTACACATTACATAGAGAAAAAACTTTTGAAAATTTGCACAAAAAAAAATAGCCATTTGAGCTCTCAGATGCAGAGGGGTCGACTTATGTTCTTTAGAAGTTGACTTGTTTTATAGCCAGGTTGACTCATGAAATTATCATTTTGGAATGTCCTCCATGTTTCTTGTTGGGGATAAACTCCATTCCCGTCGAAGTCCAATCTGATGCTTAGCCTGATGTGACTGGTAATTACAAAAAAGTTTTGATTGCAAATTCTTTCTTTTAGGATTTCTCCAGCAGTCAAGCTCCTTTCGGACCTCTCCAGCAGTCGAGCTCTTTTCGAGCCTCTCCAACAGCCAAACTCCTTCCATAGCTGAACTCCTTATGGATCTCTTCAACAGTCGAACCCCTTCTGGGCTTCTCCAATAGTCAAACTTCTTTTAGACTTTGCCTTAAGTCGGATCCCTCCATTGGATAAATTTTTCTTCAGATCTTTCCTCCCATAGATCTACATATAGATTCCTCCAGCAGACCTAGTTTTGGATCCCCCCAGTGGATCCACGTTCGGATATCTCCGACAGACTTCTTTGAAAGATTCCTTCAGTCATAGGACTTTCGAACCTCTTCCGATTGAACTTTCGATAGTCGTCCAGAAAGGTCTTTCCTCGAATTTGACTCCATACACAGCATGAATCAACTCACACACAGACTACCTTAGAGGAGTCTGAACTTCTCTGAAATTGATATAACTCGAAGTTCTTCACCAACCGACGTCTACTCCATCCGAACTTCAACTATTAAATCTCAATAGATTGGTAAGTCACAACAACGAACACCATTCTTGACTGGCAAGTCGCGACAATAGATACCATCCTCCATAACAAACTTTGCATGGCCTAAGCAGCCCACTATCAAATGATTATGGTTGTTGCTATTAGTTTATTACAGGCTCCTTCTATGAAAGGAATCCTCCAGATTTATTTTCTCTAGACTCTCTTCTTCTTTCCGAAACTCTGTAACTTTTTTGACTGTACACTCCATTTTTGTTGGTCGAAAGAGCTAACTTTATCATCGAAGGATCTTACTGGAGCCACCACCCCAGGCTCTGGGTGAGACTTATTTTGCAGATCACTGACGGTGACCTCGTCTTCTCCGACTCCAGCACTTCTCCGGTGACAATCAGATTTTGCACTAACATTTTTTATGAGACCATTCTATAGTCAATTCTACCAATTTTGGCATCGACTTATGCTTGGTAAGGGTCAACTCATGAAGTGTTGGGGTTGACTCATAGAGGAGTTAATTTTTTGTGCTTTCTTTTCTTAGGACTATTCAAGGATCGACTCAACTGAAGTTGGAGTCGACGTATGAAAGTATACTACTCTACTCTAACATGCTAAGATTGACCCATGCTTTCTTAGGGTTGACCTCTAAAACCTTCCAAAAATATAGTATTCTATTTGACACTATGGGCATTTAGAGATCAATTGCTTACTATTTGAAGTTGACTCCTCTAAGTCAAAAACTTGAAAAATTAGCTTAAATTTCTTTTGACTTGAATGTTTTAAGTGACTTCCTCCTTTATTTGCCTAAGTTATTTAAAGCTTATTTTAACCCCCTACAGACAATCTTAAATATATAATAGTAGCCTTATTTTCAAGTATTTTGTATCATTAAAATCAAACCTTTGGATCAACAGTCTTTATTAATGACATTGATATTGTGGGAACGTAGCGAGGGGACAAACTTGGAGGTGAAAATGATGAGAGAGAGAAGAACATTAATTGGCTTTAGATAGAAATAGATACTTTCTCGAAAAATATATAGTATGGTAGGTCCAAGGATGATATTAAGGGATGTTGTCTCTTATAAGGCAGTGGAGGCTATAGGTATTGCCATTGTTCTCTAACCGCCATAGTTATAGCAGTCATCATCTTCGTCTTCATGGTCCTTATCAAAGTGGGAGCACGATGGGCTAAATGACAAGAAGGGGTGAGAGGCTATGAATCGAGGTGGAGGCATGGGGGTGAAGAAGTAGCACTATCATGCCAAAGAGGGGTGGGGGGGAGGGGTGAAAATCAACAATATTTGTCCATATCATCAACTTTTTGATAGTATATGATAGCATGAGACCATTTCCATCATAACCATCTAAAGAAAATCATAATTGGATCTCAATTGTAAAATTTTATAAGTTTGATGATTTGATTACAGTCAATTGTAATTCAGGATAAAAATTAAAAATTTTGTATAAATTTAGGATTTTTCATATAATTAATATACTAAAAATAAGCAATTTATGTATATATATCTTTTCTCTACTAAACATGCCTCTTTATAGCCTGGCTGCCTATGCGCTTAATGACGAAATTAGTAAAAAATGAAATAAGTCAATGGATAGGCATGCTATTTTACCAAATGTCTCAATGAAATGTCAAGTTAGTAATGATTATAAAGCAAGGACATATGACCATGAGTCAAGAAGAATAAAAGAGGTGCCAATATAAAGTATGACATTTTCAATTACAAGCCCAAAATGGCATGATGATATTCATCATGTGGAATGACCATGCATAAGCATCCTTTTGGTTGCTAACTATGGGATCAAGTCATGGTGTTTTATTGAAGTAGGACATAAGAATATAAATTATTCTCATGAAAAAAATAAGTTGCATAAAAGGAAGAGCAAGTAATTATTGTTTTTAAAAATATATATAAAAAATTAATGTAATAATTTTGAAACAACAATTATAATAAATAACATAAATATATAACTAGCAGTTTTTTTAAATTTTAAAATTACCATAGCCTAAGAGTAATATAATCTTAAAATTTCTTGGAAAGTATGTCTCTTCATTTGGAAGAGGTCCATGGTTGAACCTTCATGAGAGCATTATTAACATATTTTCCAAAAAAACAAAAAAACAATCATGCCATGCATTATTTTAATATTATGTTTATGGGATGCAATTTAATCTAAAATTAATTAACTCAATTTGTTTATAGTGTTAAGTTCTAAAAGCCCATCAAATATCATTTTAACCTTTTATATTGGCCGGTCATTGTTTAATGAAACATTCAGTCTTTATCTTATTAAGAAGCTTGCTATTATCTAACTTGAATATATTTCTATGTAGGTATATAAATAATAGTTCAATTATAAAATTAACATTTATATATCATGTAGAATGGCATGCTATTTGGTGTAGATTGAACATGTCAACTTAAGATCCAAAATAAATACCAACTAAATCAACCAACAATGGTGGAAGAAAAAAAATTGGGAGAAAAATAAATCTTTAAAAGAAAATAACAACTAAATCAATGAGTTCAACTTCTCTCGCAAAGAAGTCCAAAGCCTCTCTAAGATACCTTTTTTTCTCTTTCACCATATACTCTCCCTCCCTCTATAAGACAAAAATGTCACTATCTCCCACTAAAAATTGAAAACACCATTATCCTACTTTCACTTAATAGAAAATCCAAGTATATTAACTCTATAGTTCATACTAACTTAACATGGATCTAAAATCTTAAAATTACTAGAACTAATAATTAGCTAAATAGAATTTCTAATAAGATTAGGACTTTTCAATGGATCTCTAGTACACTTTTTTTTATTGTTAAGTCTGTAATGATAATGTTGGACGTATTAATGCCATAAAATGCTTTTGTAGTTATTACTATCATTATAATAATAATGCAATGATTTAATGAATAAACAATTTTGTATTAGAGTTTCTTCATTGGATTGAATAATAACATCTTTATCGGTACATTTCTTTCCATATATGTGTTGAGATTAATGATGTCCTTCAACACTTTCCTTCAATATTGACTTCACAATCACTTTATTAAGATTACATTGAGTATAAACCTTATGCTATCAAATATCGTTGCCAGTTGCAATCACTATAATCATTGGCTAATATCTATAAATAAATAAAATCAATAACAAAACTTTGACCATATTCACATATGATCACTTGAGCAGCTCTATATTTCTACATAAAGCCAACTTTTATATATTGAATCAAATCCTCAAGCATAGAATCTTCTAATAGCTTGAATTTTGGAGTTGCTTCAAAATTAAGTGGCATACAAGAAGTCTTATCAAAATACTAAGGCATGACATGAGTCATCCACACCAAGCATATCTTCCTAATTCTTGATCTCTAAAGCAACTTCAAATTCGATCAATCACTTCTTCATCCTCATGGGCACCTAAATCTATAGAAGAGATGTCAATATCTTATATAGCTTTAACATAAGGCTCGTCTATATGATTTGACTTCTTAAAGAGATCTATGACTGGATTAGCTATAGTATCCTTTGACTCTTTTGAATTAACTTGCTCTTCAATCATGATTTGACTGTTTTGATTGGATTAGTAATTTCAAATTAACTTGCTCTTCAATCATGATCTCTTTTGAACCTAATATGATATTTATGTGATTAAGCTCCCCCACTTTAGATTTTCTTGTGGACTTAGTTGATCCTCGAACTAATCAAAGTTGCCATGCTCTGAGTCATTTAGACTTTATCTAGTCTCTCACTGAACAAGCTCTCCTTGCTTCAAATCTTCATCTTTGAACCAATCACTCTCTTCTTTTTAATTTTTTAGAAAGCTTGAAATCAATACTTATTTTTCAAATAATTTTTGTTTGAGAATACTATATCTCATCTTGTTAGATCTTGAGTGATGCTTTCTTTAATTTTTTATATCCTAGATATGAAGGTAATTTTTTTTATCCATTACAAACATAATCTATCTAGATTCTAGATTTCATTTTCTTCTTATAATCTCATTATTAAGAGTATTTATTAGCATCATCTCTATCTCTTCCAAAAAATCCCATGAATCTTATCCCATCAAATAAAATTTAGCCAAAAACTTTCAAATTAGATAACAGATATTATTCAACTTATGAAAATAAATAGTGGTATCTAAAATTAGCATATTAATATGAATGAAGTTAGGCATGCTGATCTCAATAAGAAAGATGGTATTTGCAGCAACAATAATAATTACCTCTTGAATCATCAAAATAAAAGTCCATATGCTTTCACTATCTATAGGTTAATCAGTAACTCTTCTATCATGTTGAGCTATAAATATATGAACCACTAATCTCAAAGCTTATGCTCTAATATCTTATAGATCCACAAACACATGATCCATCAATATCAAAATATATAGCTCTAATATCATATAGAATGACATGTTATTTGATGTGGATAGAATATGCATGTTGGCCCATCATCCAATTAAAAACATCTATTAAATCAACCAATACTAGTAGAAGAAAAAATTAAGGTAAAAAATAATTTTTTTTAGAAGAAAATAATGATTAAAATAATAAGATCGATACCTCTCACAAAGAAGCCTCAAACCTCTCCAAAATACCTCTTTCCTCTCACAAGTAAGAGTTCTCTCCAACTCTTCATATCACTTTCTTCTCCTTTTTATAAAATCACACTCTCTCTCCTATTATAAGATAAAAATATTATAATTTTCTATTAAAAAATGAAAATCATCACTATCCCACTTCTACTTAAAAATAAATTTAAGTATATTAAGCTTAAGGCTTAACCTAACTTAATATGGACCTAGATTCTAAAGTTATTAAAATAAATGATCAGCTAAATAAAAATCCTAATAAGATTAGAACATAGTAATGAACCTCAACAGTACTATTTACTTTTATAGCATAGAAAAAAATATAATTTTCTTTTTTGCATATAAAATCAAGTCTTGCTATATGACTATCATATTGGTCAATTTGAAATTATTTATTAAACCATATGGAATGTAAATATTGATTAAATATAGATATACTATTGAAAGAAAAAAAGTATGATACATGTGCAAAATTATTTAACTTTCAAAATTATGATGCTTAATTTAAAAGCCTTTAAGTCCACTCATGCTTTAACTTTCAAAATTATATAGCATATATCAATCTTTACCTTATATTATAATAAAGGAATGTTATATCTAAAAATTAAATTTTGATTTATAGGACAACCCATTAAATTAAGTAATCCTAGTAAAATTCATAATTTTCATAACATTGAATATGTTTCTATGGTATAAGGTACCTTTTACATGCTTGAGCTCTAAAACTTCTAAGGTTTATAGCTTATTATTTGGTGTAAAGTGAATTACCATTAAAGAGCAATATAGAGGGATTTTTGAATGTAATATGTGTCTACTCCTCAAAGGGCAACTCAAAGGATTTTCGAATATGATATGTGTCCATTTCTTATAAGTCAACGGAGTGTGCTGTACATCTATTTTTTGACATAGTACTCTTGAGCCATTGGATATATCAATGTTACATGATAGTGGACTATCCATATCTATTGGTGAGGGAGAGAAGATAGAGCTATTGATGTTGCTGGAGTGTGGATCAAATGAAGAAGTAGAAGAAAGTAGGAAAAAAAGAATTGGATTGTTAGATGATAACTATCATAAGCCTATTCCTGAAAATAAATATATATTTTAGATGAAAAATATATCTTTTTTTCATGCTTTGAAGAGCATGTGGGTGTAGAGGAGTCTTTTGATGGAAATTAAATTTTTTTTTAAAAAAAAATGATAAGTATTGTGATTTTGATTGTCGATGCCTTTTTTTTTATGTGATAGATGGTAGTGGTAGGATTTCATTTGGAGCTAGATCAAATTAGAAGAAAAAATGAAAAAAAAATAAAAAGTTGGCTACCACATATCTTTTTCTAGTTAGAGCTAAAGATTTGAAAAATTTTGTTTCTTTCTTATAGACATGATAGAGTGCTAGAATAGGAAATGCATGGTACACTTGCCATCCAATCCTTAGGATCTCTAGTTACACATTTGAAAAAAATATATGGCAAAATCTTATTCAATAATGCGAGATAGGATATTATGTGTGTGTATGTTTAGGTAATTCTTTTGTACACATATCATTTGTTATATAGATAAGAATGGAAAAAATTAATACCTTCATATAGGCCCCTACAAATTTGATAGGACAATAAATATTAGAAGGGCATGGTATCCATGGATCCATTTTAATAGAAGCATCTTTTGATCTCTACTTTTTCTACTTATTGTCATTAAGGATCGATCTAGCTTAGGCTATTAAGTTGAAGCTAATGATGGAGAAGTAAAGGTGGCAATCCTTAATAGAAGTTTAGGTGGAGTCGACAATAGGCAAATCTACATCGGATCTCTAAGAGTATCCTAAAATATCATAAGTAAAGAAAGTTTAGGTATCGAAGTTTTTTTAATAAGGGATCCTTCGATGCCTAAGTCAGTCTTCCTTTATGAAACACAGAAAATTTTGAGTGGAAATAGATAAGAAAAGAGAGAAAAGAGGAAGCTATAGTTAGTATAGGAGATTTAAGTGTTGGTTAGAGAGAAAAAGAGAACTCTATGAGTTTAGGAGAGGTTGGTCCCTTTAGGACTCTACTATACTTGGAACTATGAGAGATTCTCATGAGCATCTCCTTTAATACTCATCCCTCGTGAGCTCATGAGTGAAACTTAGTGATTCAATTAGACTTTAAGTGGCTTCCATAAGACTTGAGCTTCTCTCTTTTGAACTTATATGGAGTGATCCTAAGGATTGGCTTATATATAGATGAAGACCAAAATCTATCGCAATTGACATCTTAGGATATGTAAAGAAGTTTGTTGGGGATAACTACTTATACATCTGGAAGATATAATATGATATGGTGAGATATGGATCTCACGATTAGAGAGGCCTTCTACTATTGGTGGGCCGCTATCATTGAATGGAAAGATATTTGAACATTATTACGCATCTTCGGAATGACCATATGATAAGAACTAGTTGGCCAAGGTGAAGGGCTTATGATTGGTTCATTTTAGATTTTGATTGGTTGATAGTACCATGTTAGATAGATCAAATTCAAGGTATATAACTTGTCCCTCAATTCTGAGTCCAAGATGCTTTTGAGAGCTTGGGCGAAGAAAGTAGAAGAATCGATCTAAATGATCGATTATTGTATTATGTACTGAACTATGATCTGTGGCCACAAAGCCATGAATCAAGCTGTTGAGCCAGTTGTGGTAGCTGAGTTGTGTAATTGTATGGTAGGTTGTACTATCTCATCTTCTTTTCAAAGCTACTGTCGAAAGCTTTTGGACATAGCATTTATGGTAGACAACTAGTGTCTTCACTATCTAAAATGGCATCATAACTAGTGAGTAATTAAGACAATGATTGGATGTTTATGCCGCTTGCGATCCTAATGATATTTTAGTGCTTAATGACAGATCGACATGTGTACATTGATTAGACTGTATGTTGTATATAGCTGCATCGATATATTTAGACCCTTCGAGATCCTATGTAAAGCCTAGAAGGATAAAGATGCTACTTTTGTCATCTTGTTCGTCAATATCAGAAAAGAAAGAAAAAGAACTTTAGTTCTCTACCATCATCATCTACTTTCATTATCCTATTTATAGAGTTCGTCGAGCCTCCATCGATATCCTTGATCTTCCATAGGTCTTTAGTAGGTTCTTGAGCTTTTTCTTTGACTTCTTGCCTTTTCTTGGTCCTCTTTTTATATTTTTTCTTAATGAAATAATCTAAAGAAAGATCTATGGATTGGGAGGTTGTTGGTCGGGAATCTCCTGACTGAGCCTATTTGGAGTTTAGTGTAGTTTCGTTTGAGGCCAACTTATGTCTAAACACTATCAAAAGTGTCCTGGAAGGGGATGACCTTGAACAAATCATAGCTGAATATTTCATTCCTCAGTAGTACCTCTTGAAGTTGCTTGGCCTTTTGGTTAACTGATGTCTCCTTGGGATGGTCAGGTATTTTTGTACGAGAAAATTCTAAATATCGGCTTGAGTTTCCTAATCTCTTTGGTTGTAACTAAGATGTTGAATTGGAATCAGCTTTCCTTGACCCAACTTGTCTCCAATACTTGGTGGATGATAGTTAGGTTCTTTTATTTCTTGCAGCTCCAAGGAATATACCCTATTGTGGAGATATTCTAAGCATTCTTTCAAGTGAATGAGCATCTTCTAAATAGGGGATGGAGGTACCTCTCTTGTCAAAGAGGTTGTAATATCCTTCCCCCTGACCTTCCTCCATTCATGGTTAAAGGGGCCAATTCTTCTTTATCTCTTCTTTAAATCCTTGGAGCTTTCCAATGATGTGGGAGTCATCAAGGAAGAAGGCTTTAAGCCCTATCCTCTCCTAGTCGAGGAGGAAGAGGTGACAATTTGGGGACTTAAGGAGGCTAAGGCTTCCTCTTACTCCTAGCTTCTTTGAGCAAAGAATCTATTATGGTTCAGCCTTAGAATTGCCAGTTTTCAGGGTAAGCTCTTTTACTTGTGTCTTTGGATCTTGAGGAGTGAGTTTAGCAAACTGATCAGTTTGTCTGATCTTTGCAAGGATGAAGTTCGATATAGATGAATTAATGGGCATCCCAAATAAGAGGCCGAGCGATGCTAAGCCCTTAAAGAAAAGGAAGAAGAAGAGAAAGGTCACAAAGCCACCTTCTCCAATTGTTGAGCTTCCACTTGAGTCCTGCCCCATGGAGGCCACTATTACCATGGCCAAGAGTCATCAAGGCCATGCCCATTAAGTTAGGGTCATCCAAGTTATGATGGCTCGGGACCAACTTCTCTAGGGTGCACGGGCCTACCTTGAACATTCCACCATTGGCTTCCACTCCAATGCCGAGGAGCTCGTCCAGGGAGTCTCGTGAGGGAGTTCCCAAAGTATTGGCTCCTAAAACATTGGGGGTTCAAGCCTTCACTGGTAGACCCCCTTGAGCCCATAGCTATTGATGATTTTGCCATGCAATTACTTCAGGTCTCATTATCCATGCTAGGTTTTATGTTGAGCATGCTTAAGCTAATGGCCTTCTAACCTAATTGGTCCATCACAGTGCACAACTTGGTGCTCAACATCTAGGAAGACACTAGAGTGTCTCGAAGGATGCTAAATAGGCTCAGACTCCCCAGGGACAAGAGCAACTAAGGAGGCAAGCATTGAATGATGTCATCTACTTGGCTATTTATCCAATATGATGTGCTAATTTAATAGCAAACTAGTGTCAGCTGATTGCAAAGGAGGGTTCGATGTTAGACATGATCATAGAAATTGCATTGAAGAGTCAAACATTTAAAAATAAATATGAAATTTAATAATATACACTAAATATAATGATATTATATTATGCTTTTCTCTGAAAGTAACTAAATATATGATGGCATTTTGAATGAAGAGCCCTAGACCTATACTTTGAAGTGGATCTGGATATTAGCCTTAAACCTAAATTAGCAAGAAATAGAAGGATAGAATGCAGTTACATGGCTTCAAAAATGTTGCATTAGGATGCTATGAGAAAAAATTTAGCAAGAGTTTTCACTTTATTTGTGACAAATCAATTTCTGAATGCCGCTAGGACACAATAAGTAATTTAATTGATTTAAAATTAGTTATTTGCATTTGTTTTGAAGTTTTAGTTCTAAATTCATTAGCAGATGTAGCTAGAAGAAAATGATCTCACTTGCTATTATGCTTCAAACGAAACATGCATAATAATTAAAAATATAAATTTTTGTGATACTATGCCCTCTTTGTTAATCATCCAAATTGCAAAATGAAACTTTTGATCTACAAAGAGGAAGCAGAATAAGATCTAGTGTACATCTAAAAATAATTTATTTTTTTCATATTGATACTAGACTCATGTCTCTATAGGTGAATTCACTGAAACACACAAGAAATTGCAAGCATAATAAATGCAAAGAAATGACCCAATTTAGTTGCAAACTTTACTTCTAGTCCATCTTGAAAGTGGGTCATCTTGCTCAACTCTCGCAAATGTAGGGAAGTCAAGCAATTCATGTAGAAATTCATTATACATATGTGTTTTGAACACAACTAATTTAAAGAATATATCTTAGGAGTTCTCCAATTTCTCAAAGTTAACTAGTAACCATATTTCAAAAACTTAAAAAATAGTAGTCACTCATGTTATTTCGTCAATAGAATAGAGCCCATAGAAGAACCCTCAATTTTTTTTATGGGCATTATTGAAGGAAAATGGATACTGATAATTAGAGACCCGCAAAATCAGCATAAAAGACCTACTTTCCTGACTTGTAGTCAAGAACTATTTTTCTTCTTTGTTTGCTTGTCCAATTCTTGTGTTATGTACTATGAGATGCAGTGATCAAAGCAAGGATTAAAAGAGGGACTAGGCAAGAAAGGCTAAGAGCCATTAGACAAGTAATCTTCTACCTCTATCTTTAGTGTTGTCCTCTTTGCAAAAACATAGAATGCTATATTTAATTTTAGGTACCTATGCGATGATCTTATTTAAGATATAAAGTTTTCTATGTAGTTTGAACAATATAAAGTAATCTGCAATTTGACACTTAACATTCTGCTTAAGTTTTCTTAATGTCACTTGTAAAAACTAAAAGTGGAAGCAATATGATCTATCCAAAATCTTTTGATCTTGCAATTATAGGAAAGTTGTGAGTTCAGCTTTACATAAAAGCTGAATGTTGTTAACTGATTTCTATTACTATGATAATCAAAACTTGTTAGTGTAGATTTAAATTCTACTTTACTACAAATTTTATGCTATCCTACAAGTGCTATCTGTAGGATATCGTAGTTGCGGTAGAAGGGACTATTCTACTAAGAAAATCCACTTTAATAGATCATGATAAATTATCTGATGGCTCTTCTATGTTTGACACTTTCATAATTTACAATCTTGAGTACCCTGAGAAGAAGAATTATAGTGATAAGATTATCATTCATAGGCTAAAGCGCAAGCTGTTATAACACTGTATGTTATGGATACCAGATATAGTTTAAGAAAACTATTAAAATTTTAAATAATTAAATATATAAACTTATAAAGGATCTCTAATTAAAACTTCAAAAGATCTGAAAGCATGCGTAGCACATTCTAAGGTGTATTTTCATTTCTCGTGTAGAAAATATCCGAAACACCATCCCAAGATATGATCGGTATTCCTTCTCCTGTGAGCACAATCATGGTGGAGGTTGATGAAGGCTCTTTTAGTACCCAGAATAAAAGAAAAATATGAAAAAAAAATGCGATGGAGAAGATGTAAGAATCAGCAAAGAAATAAAGAATGGACTTGGATTCCTCCTACTAGGTTAAGGACTCAAGAGTCCTTTTTTATAGCCACCTAATTCTAAATGTTGGGCTAGCCCAATGTTCAGAAATTAAATAGCCTAAATAAAAGCCCAACGTTCAAACAATTAATAGCCCAATTTAAAGGTCCAAACATTTAAAAATAAAAGTGTTAAATGGTTAAAAAATTAAAACCCAATGTTTAAAATATTAGAATAGTAATTAAAATTTTTAATGGTTAAATAATAATAATAATGATTAAAATAATATTTTTGGGTTGGCAAGGTGGTGCACTCGCACCCATGCCATGCCACGTCCCGTCCCGACTCAGCCCAGCCTGGTTTGGTTCGGTTCACGCATATGCATATTAAACATTTTTCTTCAAACCTCCTCAATTGCCTCTAAAGGCTAAGCCAAATTTTTTTCTCATATAAATATCTTAAGAAATCGTCTCATTTCCGATATGAGATTAAAAACATCTCAAAAAAGGTTGAAAACAACATTTGGAGGGAAAACTTTTAAGAAATTTTGAGTTTTTAATTTTCAATTTCCTACAAACAATCCCTCATAAAACTCAAAATTTTTCAAAAAATAATATAATAATATAAATTTCTAGGTGCTTATACCATGCAATGGATAAAATGACTTAATTATACTTAGTGTGAATAATTTCTATCTAAATAAATCAGATCTTAAACTATGTTTCTTTGAACTAAACTTCAACTACCACATACATAGTATAGAGTTTTTTCATCGCTAGTTTGTGCATTAGTGGCTTTGCACAAGTATCTTGATTTTTCATGAGAGTTACTAGAAATAGTCCAAATCTCATATCCGTGATCATGTACGATTACTCTCATATAGGTGAGTTCCTCCAAGGATGTGTATAATGTCACATCTTAAGGAATACCTCTTGGGTTTTATTCAAAAATAAACTCTTCCTAACCACTACATAGGAGCACTAATCATCATAAGATGAGATGAAGTTTATGATTCCTATATCAAATAAATCATATGTGCTCTCCAACCAATCAATTAGCTTGTTATTATCATATTGAATCTTCTTCAAAGGATCTTCTATCACAGAGATTGGGTTCCTACTATTAGAAGGTTCATTACGGATAAAGCTCCATCCTTCTCGATGACATAAGGACCTTAGTCCTATTTAAGCCTTTAGTAAGGCGGTCCGTAAGATTTTGATCAGATTTTATAAAATTTAATATAATAATATCATACTTTTATTGTCATCTAATATACTTTTATTTTAATTTTATATATCTACTAGTTTTAGAATTTATGATTTTCTTTTTACAAAAATCAATTGTAGCTCTAGAATCATAATGAATAGATATAGGAGGAATGGATGTTTAAATTAGTAGAATAGATGACCATAAATTTTTCAGCCACTCAGCTTGTAAGGATGTGATATTAAGAGCTATTAATTCTACCTCCATGATACTTCTAGCTATTATTGTTTGTTTTATATATTGCTAAGAAATAGCACTACCATCAAGAGTAAAAATATATCTAGAAGTAGATTTAATATCTAAAGAATCAGATATCCAGTTGGCATCACTATAATCTTCAAGTATAGCTGTATAGCTAATAAATCTAAGTTAAAAAAAAAGATATCTTTAAGATACCGAAAAACTTTTTCTAGAGTAGTCCAATGTGACATACTAGGATTACTGGTATATCTATTTAATCTAAAAACAACATTGACAATATCAGGTCTAGTTCTATTAGCTATATATGAGATTGATCCAATAATTTGAGCATATTATTTTTTGATTTACAGACTTATCAGTATTCTTTTCTAATTTAACACTAAAATCATAAGATGTAGATAAAGGAGAAAGACTAGAATATTCAAACTTGTCTAAGATTATTTGAGTATAATGAGATCGAGTTAGATAATAGGAGTTAAAAGATGTATTAACCTTCATACCTAAGATTATATCAGCTTGACCAAGATCTTTCATGTCAAAGTGAATTGATAGCAAAATTTTGATATATTAATTAGTTCAATATCTAGTGCTAGTATAAGAATATCATCAACATATAGATAGAGAAGGACACATCGATCATCAAACCTCTTAAAATATAAACATTTGTCAAAGTCATTGATTTAAAAATCACTAGAAAGAATAACATTATCAAATTTTACGTGCCATTATTTAGATGCTTGCTTTAGTCCATATAAGAAATTAACTAGCTTGCAAAATTTATGTTCTTGATCAGGCACAGAAAAATCTTTAGGTTGATTCATATAAATTTCTTCTTCTAAATCACCATGAAGGAAGGTAGTTTTGACATTCATCTGATGAACAAGAAGTTTGTGAATGAAAGCTAAAGCAAGAAGAAAACAAATAGTGGAGATATGAACAATAGGAGAATATGTGTCAAAAAAATCAAAGCCAGTCTTTTATCCAAAATCTTGAGCTATAAGATGAGCCTTGTACCTTTCCACAGATCCATCTATCCTAAGTTTTTTCTTAAAGATCCACTTACAACCTAGAGGTTTACTTTCAAGATGTAAATTAGTAAGAATCCAGATGTTATTTTTAATAATTGATTTAATCTCACTATTTATAGCCTTCTTCTAAAAGGGAGCTTTAGGAGAGCTCATAGCTTCTTTATAAGTTGTCAGTGTTATTTTAATCATGAATGTTATGAACTCTTCACCAAAACTCTTAATAGTTCTAGGAAAAGATTTAGTTCTAAAAGATTGTGATCAAGTTGAGATATAAAAGGATGATCTAAAGAAAAACCAGTAGTAGGAGATATTAAAGAATGCTCAAAAGTTTGATTAGAAATTTAAGTTTTGAAGGAAAAAATATTTTCAAAGAAAGTTGCATCTCTAGATTCAATAATAGTATCATTTGAGATTCTAAATACTTTAGAATTAACTACTAAAAATCTATATGTATTACTATCAAGAGAATATCCTATAGAGATATCATCTATAGTTTTAGGTCCAATCTTTTTTCTTTTGGATTCAGGGATTCCGACCTTTGCTAAACACCCCCACACTTGAAAATAACTTAGCTTAGGTACGTGTCTCTTTCAAATTTCATATAGAATTTTTTTCATTATCCTTAGATGGAATTCTATTTAGAATATAACAGGCTAATAGAAGAGCCTTCCCCCATAGGTTCTGAGGTACATCAAATAATCATGGCATTGATCATATCTAGTAGGATTCGATTCTTGTGCTCAGCCATACCATTAGATTGAGGTGAGTGTGGAGCTGTGACTTCATGAATTATTCCATGCTCTTCATAGAACAAAGCAAACTCATTTGAAGTATATTCATTTTCTCTATCAGATCTTATTATCTTAATCTTTTTCTCTTGTTGGTTTTTGACTTTAGCTTTATAAACTTTAAATTTATTAAGAACTTCATCTTTAGTTTTTAAAAGATAGATGAAACTAAATTTGAAAATTTCATCTATAAAAGTCATAAAATATCGATTTTTTCTTCTAGTTGGTCTCCTATTTGAGTCATATACATTACTATGAATAAGTTCTAACTTTTGGATATTCCTAGTCATTTAAAAGATTTTTTTGGTTGCTTGGATTGTGTACATATTTCACATTTACTATGATTTATTTTGATTTTGAAAATTAAGTTTAAATTCAATATTTTTATAATTGACCTATTATTTACATGTCCTAGTCTGTTATTCCATACATCATAAGATTCAATATTCAATACATGAGATTGATTAGAGAATAAGAAAAAATTATTATTAATTGAAAAAGGTAGTACATTGATTTTAAAAAGCCCCTCAAATACAAAATTTTTTTCAATAAACATTTCTTCTTTAAAGATTACAACTTTATTTGATTCTAACACAACTTTATAATCTAATTGTACTAGCAAAAACCCACTAATTAAATTTAAATTTCTACGAAAATCTTGGGAACATACTGGACACCGTGCAGAGTTAGAGTTTTTTCAGATGTTAGCTTTAGCTTGATAGTTCCAACTCCTAGCATGTCTATAGATGTTCCATCTCCTATAGTTACACTTCTTTCACTTGAGTCTCGATAGAAATAATACCAAGCCTTATCAGTACAGACATGAATATTTGCACTAGAATCTAGCCACCAATCTTATTTTGAAAATGTAAGGTTTATAGTAGGTACAAAGATTACTGACCTAAAGGTAGAATTTGAAGATCCAGCCTCTATCATGTTGACTTGAGATTTTAGCTGATTTTGTTGACCCTTCTTGACGGTGGTGATCATTTTTTTCTTTCTATAAAAGCACTCTATGGCGAGATGGTTGTCCCAACTATAGACAAAATAGAACCTTCCATCATTTTTCTTCTTATTTTCTTTTGGTTGATTAGGTTTAGAATTACCTTTAGGACCTTTAACATTGGTTTTAAAGTTTTTAAAATTGTTAAACTTAGATTTATAGTTCTAGTTTTGAAATTATCTAGATTGATTGTCCTTAAAGTTTTGATTCTTATTTTGAGAGTCAACCTCTGTTAAATTTACCTTGGTTTGCAATTGATTTTCTTTAGCCTCCCTAAGATGATGTTGGTCTTCAATTCTAATAAACTAGATAACAGATCTAAGACTTAAGGTCCCTTAAGTTCTTCTAAGTTCTTGGATAAATTTAGACTAGAAAGGTAGTAGTTTATCAATTAAGCAAGATACTTGGTAATTTTCGTCTAACATAGAACCACCTCTATGAATTTCATGGGTAAAATTTTCAAATTGATGAATCTAATCATTGATAGAAATATTATCTATTATTTTATAATTATTAAAATTCATTACAGTAAACCTTTGAATATCTTCATTTTCTCTAATGTAGGCATCTTCTAAGGCATACTAGAGTTCTTTAGCAATCTTATATTTTCTATAGATTTTATATAATTTATCAGAAAGGCAACTAAGAATTCTAAATCTATAATGAAACTTTATTTTCTTTGAAGATTTGTCTACTACAAGTTTAGAGTCATCAAAAGAAGAAGATCTTTTTAAAGGATAAGAAAGATTTTTCCTATAGCAGATATAAGATCTAATGTTATAAGCCAGGCTTTTAGATGTTCTTACCATCTAGCAAATCTTGAGCCATGAAATTTTTCAGGCTTGAGACTCGATGTATCATCATTACCCATTCTTAAAGACTTAATAAAGAGAATCATAGGAAAGAAGATGAGGTATAGAAACAGCAAAAGAAATCCAAAAATTCTATTTAATATTTCTATAATTCTGAACAACCTTTCAAAATTAGTTTAATGTTTTTATAACTACTTAATTAAATCAAATAAAAGAAGTAAAAACAATAAGTATATCTAAAGTATTCTAAGCAGATTTTCAAGAACAAAGCAAGATGATTATGTTTAAAGAATGCTAATCCAATTTTAGTTTAGCAGATTAATAATATATATATACTATAGTAATGGATTAGCATATTATTAGTTTCTTAAACATAATCTGAGGAAATATAGTTTAGAATGTTATAATACTGTATGTTATGGATATCAGATATAGTTTAAAAAAATTAATAAAATTTTAAATAATTAAATATATAAACTTATAAAAGATTGCTAATCAAAATTTCAAGAGATCTAAAAGTGTGTACAACACAATCTTAAGGTGCATTTCTATCCCTCGTATAGAAAATATCCAGAAACACCATCCCAACATACAACCGGTATTTCTCCTTCTATAAGCACGACCATGGTGAAGGTTGATGAAGGCTCTTTCAGCATCCAGAACAAAAAAAAATTGTAAAGAAAAATACTGTAGAGGAGATGGAAGAATCAACAAAAAAAAGAAGAATGGGCTTAGATTTTTCCTATTGGGTTAAGGACTCAAATTATTAATAGCCCAATTTAAAGGTCTAAACATTCAGAAATTAAAGTGTTAAATGGTCAAAAAATTAAAACCCAATGTTTAAAATATTAAAATAATAATTAAAATTTTTAATGATTAAATAATAATAATAATTAAAATAATATTTTTGGGTTGGCAAGATGGTGCACCCGCACCCACACCATGCCACATCCTATCCCGATTTGGTTCGGTTTGCGTGCATGCATATTAAAGATTATTAATCTAAAGATTTATTTTGATGATGATAAAGAGTTTTGAGTATAATTAAGTTATAAAGTCTAATATTATTTTTGAAGATGTGTAGTTTAAATTTCAAATACTCACATTGTTCTAAGTAATTTTTATTAATTTATAAATTAAGTACCACCATTCAAGAGATCTTTGAAGAAAATCTAGATTTGACACATTCTAAAAAGAAAGGTTAAAAAAAATTAAATCAAGTTTAGAAGACAAGTCTAGCCTATAAATAAAATTATAGAAGAAAAGCTACTAAAAATTGTCCACAATTTGAGTCGACCTAGTGGATGTTTTACTCGACTAAGTATCAGTGACAGAAAGCTAAGTTTTAGGATTCAGAAGACTTAGTCAGTTAAGTCTGGAGATTAGTCGACTTAGTTTCAGAGGACAACGGAAGATAGGAAGTATAAAAAAATTAAAATTCAAAACTTAGGGGACTTAGTTGACTAAGTCAAAAAGTTAGTCGACTTAGTCTCAAAAAATAGTAGCAGGACAAAAAAGCAGACTTTCAAGATTTGTTCACTTAGCAGACTAAGTTAGATTAAGCAGACTAAGACTTATTCGACTCAGAGAAACTTAGTTGACTAAGTTTACTGTAATGGCTAGTTTTGTAGGTTTGCAGCCATTTTGTCCCATATGCCTTTTAATGGCTATTTTCTTATTTCTAATGGCTAGATCACTTTTTGAAGACATTCTAAATAAATTAAAAAGATAGAAAACCTCAAGGATATATAAGAAAATCTTTGGAGCATTAAAAAGGGCTTTTGAAGAGTTTATTGAGTATTCATTGAGAAAGCCAAAGGAGTGAGCTAAAAAGAAAAGATAAGAAGTTATTTTTAGAGTTATTCTTCGCTTTTCCACTATAAATCATCCTTAAGCAAGTGAGAGCAAGAATAAATTGAAGTAAAGAAGTAATCAAGTCAAGAATTAAGGAGCCTCACCATCATTCAAGCATTCAAAAAGAAGTTAAGCGTTCAACTATCATCATTTGAACTTCTTCCGATTCTTCAAAGAATTTTATTTTTCTAAACTTAATTTTTTATATTTATTTTTGGATTTATTGTATTTTAAATTTTTTGGGATGAGAAACTTAAGTTGATCTGAGTCTTGAGTAAGATGTTTGTAGTGGTTTGATTGGTGAGCCAAGTTAAAATCAATCAAGTTTGATTGTTAGCTCGAAGAAAAATAATCACTTGTGAGGTTTTGGTTAGTGATCCAAAAAAAATCAACTAAATTGATTGTGAGTCTAAAAAATAATCTTATACGGTCTTGATTGGTGAGCCAAAAAAAATCAATTGGATTTGATTGTGAATCCGAAAATCATTAGACTATAATTCTAGTTGAATTTCTAAGTGATTTACTTGAAAAATGGACATAGGTGCTGAGTTTAATATCGAACCACTATAAAATTTATGTGTTTGTGTTTGTTGTTGTTATTCTTTACATCTTTTATCTTTTTATTGCTCTTTATATTTAAAATTATATTATTTATTGTGTGTACGTCATTTAATCTAAATCATTCAAATATGCACATTAGTCATTTAGTTTTTTAAATATCTAATTCATCCTCCCTCTTAGATAGCTATATCTGGGTAACAAAATTTTTTTTTTAAACCTCTTCAAATGCCCCTAAGGGTTAAGCCAAATTTATTTCTCATATAAATGCTTTAAAAAAAATTTTATTTTTGACATGAGATTAAAAATATCTTAAAAAAGATTAAAAATAATATTTAAAAAAAAAATTAAAAATTTAAATTTTAATTTTTCATCAACATAAATATTGTGAGTGTTTGTAGAGTGAAGTTGCGAGCAATTGGGCTCTGTTACTACTTGCAAATTGTAGCCTATTAAGAGTTAATTGGTTATCAGCCAACTATAGATAATGATTAAAAATATTAGACTGGTCGAGGTTTAATTAATCACTTGATGCATGACATGTGGGAAAAATTATTTTTGATCTGTTGTTGACAGTCTTATAAGAGGCTATGTATGATTAGTTTTTTGCCGAAACTAATTTGCTAAAAAAAGGTTATTTGAACAATGGAGAGGTTACGCAAGGAACCGCAGCGCAACCATCCTGGGATTTATTACAATAACAAGCCCATGATTTCAATCATGATATGTACATACGGTTGAAACTATACTTAAAATTTAAAATATTAATAAAAATTATATATAATTTATAAAAAATCTCAAATGTTAAAATTAAAATCTAAAAATATATCACATATTATTCTAAGACGTATTTTTATTTTTGGTATATGAAAATTTAAAAAAACGATGATGAAGAAAATTGATAAATTTTTTTTAATATTTAAAAAATAATTATAAAAAAATATTAAAAAAATAAATTTAAATAAAATCCATAAAATTAGTTTCTGAGAGGATTTAGGTCCGATATGTAACACCTTGTCAAGTTCTTGACATCATATATAACTCGTTCTTAAGCTTTACAAGAACCAAAGTCAACAAATTAGTTCTAATTCACATCTCTTGAACTTTAATGTCCTCTTTGGATCTGAAATAAATGATTTTTTTTTTGGGGCAAAAATAACAAATGATGCTTTGAGAACATCAAAATAGGGATCGCCAATAACTATGAGCGGACAACATGCATGGATAACTACTAGCTGCTTGGTTCACGGTAATGAACAAATTAAATAAAATAAGATTGCAAGATAGAAATATATTAAAAATAAAACCGTGCATGCTTTTGCTTGTGATGAAGCATCCACGGCAACGTTTTCTTTTCTTGCGGTCATATTTTTGTTCTGCAATTTAAATGCTCAGATCTACGGAAGCTGTCTGATATTTAGTCCACGTGGACGCATCAACGAATTCGACCGTCGGAGCGCTGTCGCAAGCCCCAACCTCAAATTTCCCGTCTCCACCCAAGAAACGGCTCTACCCCTCCCCCACCCCCACCCCCCCGGCGGCATTCATGGGGAGCAGGAAGAAAAGGCAGGGCAAAAAGATCTGATCTTTTTGGTAGTTCTTCATGGTGGTCTAGGTTTTGATTTATAGATCCTCTTCTCTTATCTCCCTTTCTTGGAGGTCTAGGGCATCTCGTCGTCAATAAGTTAAAAAAGATCCCATCTTTCTTCTTTTCATTGACATTGGTATGCGAGGAGTTTGGAGTTGCTGGATTCGGTCTTCCTACGCTTCTGGAAAGGATTGCAAGAAAGATTAAGGCGATTTAGGGTGTTGTTCGTGCTGAATTCAGGCGTTTTTGTTGCTTTCTCTGTATTCTTTTTAGGTTTTTTACCCCCGTAAAATTTCGAGTGGCTTTCCTTTTTAAACGGTGATTTTATATCTTGGGTTATAATATGTCCTGTAGTTTAAACTTAGGGATCTCAACCTGCCATGGATCTGATTTCAGCTTCACTTGTTAATGTTGAGAATAATTTCATGCTTTGGGGCGGGGGTTCACTTTCGCACAATTTTTTAGACCGGATTTGTGTCTTTTTTCCTCTCCTTTGGTCTCATGTCAGAAAGAAGATTAACTCCGTAGTATTTAATTTACTTCTAGCTCAGCTGGAAATGTACATGTAATAACCATAACAATCTGGCTTTTCCCAACCATTTGGGGTCTTAATAATGTCATCTTATATTCTTTCTGGTAGGGTTTTATGTTATTTTTGAATATAACTCTCAATTACCAATTTTGATATGATTTTTGAGGGTTAACTGTTCTGAATTGTATATAAATTTTTACAGATCTCAAAGCGGTCAGTGGATGCTTCGTCCTGTCTAGCTCCACTTTTCCCCTCCTCCCCCTCCACATTTTCCTCTGTACTGGCCTGAGCTCGTTTGGATGCTTCCTCCCTGGCTTTGTTCATCGCCTGGATCAAATTCTCAATACAAGAGCCTGCATCCTCGTCCACAGACTTCCGCATCAGGGTCTCCGCTACATTCGCCGGGGAAATCTTCACCTCCTCCATCCGGTCCCGAATGGTGTCGAACAGAGGGTGCGAGTCGACGTCCAGATAGCTTCTGGCCAGCACCTTGAATGCCTCAAAGCAGTGGTACGACATCTCGATGTGCTTGTCGATCCGTCCCCTCCTGATCACCGCCGGGTCCAGCTTCTCTATGTGGTTGGTCCTGAAGAGTATCAGCCTCCCTCCGTCACAGGCCGACCAGAGCCCGTCGATGAAGTTGAGAAGCCCGGATAGAGTCACCTTGCTGCTCCTTCCCTTATTGGCCTGGTGGCAGATTCTTCTTCTCTTCGCTCTTATCTTCCTCTTTCTTGCTTTTCTGCTTCCACTTACCGATGAGGTCCAGCGAGCGGTCGATGTCCTCGATGACTATAATGGACTTGCTCGTCGTCTCGATGAAGAGCTTCCGCAGCTCGATGTCGCTTTTGACGGTCGTCAGCTCCAAGTCGTAAACAAGGAAATTAGCCATCGAAGCAATCATCGTATTGAGTCCCAATACGATTAGGCCACGGAGTCCTGATTCGATTAGGAGCCGGTGATGACGTCAAAACCAATTGGAATAGGAAACGACAGAACCGAACCGCCTTTATATACCAGCCCTCCCCTTGTCCCGTGGTCATCGTACAGAGTCTCCGCGACAAAGGAAGGCCAACCCTATGGAGCGCAGGAAAGGGGAAGCAATGAAGACCTTGAAGCAAGCCGAAGAGTTGTTCAAAGCCAACGACTTCCGCGGCGCAGTGATGCTGGCACACAAGGCTCGATGGCTCTTCCCCTTCCTCCCCGGCATCGTCAACGTGCTGGTCGCCTACCACGTCCATGTCTCTGCCAGGGCAAAAAATCCCCCGTCCAGGGACACCGACTGGCACGCCGTCCTCGGCGTCCCACCCTCAGCCGACCCCGAGGTGATGAAGAAGCAATACATGAACATGCGCCACCTCACCCACCCCGACAAGTGCAAGTCAGCCGCTGCCGCTGGTGCCTTTCAGCTAGTCGAGCAGGCTTGGAGGTGCTTAAATTCTCCTTCCCCGCCTACTGCTGATTCCCCCACCAATTCGGAACCCCAAAACATGACATCTCGTCCACGTTCCCCACCACCTCCTACTCGGTCCGGGGATGCCAAAGGAAAACCAGCCACCAGGAATTCTGATGACAGATTGGTATGCTTGGATTCCCAAGCAGAGTTAGGTTTCAAGACCGCAGTCGACAATCCTGTGCTTTCCAAGTGCCAGAGCTGCCACGGCCGCGCCATGATTACACCGGAAAACAAATTCACCGATTCAAGCTCTCGTAGACAACCAGAAAATAGTTTGCCGCTTTCATCGCAGTCGAGTATACCGAACTTTCTACTGTGCCCCTTCTGCGGGACTCGGAATAGCTACAGAGTGATTGAAGGTCTCTGTCATGTTACATGTAAGCAATGTGGTGTTCCTTCTTTGGTCAAAAAGGATGATGGTGCTTCCTTCAACAAATTTGAGCAAACTGCTGGTGTCTCGCCGCCGAGTTCACAAACCGGCATAGCGATGTGCCGGAAGTGCCGCATTCCATATGACGGTGAGGTACCGAACAACCGACGGATCCTTCGGAGGTGCAAGCTGTGTGGTTCATGGGCTTCCATCAAGCTGGAGATCAAGCAAATCAGAGTTCACGAAGATCAGCAGTGCACACCGGCTGCCGACCTGCCGAACCAGACTACTGCCGTGGTTCCAGGTAGTGGTGACGAGCCTTCAGATTTGCCGACTGCCGGAGACTTGGTTCGTTGCCCGAGTGGTAGGGGAGAATAAAGTGTAGCGGAGACAGATTGTTCCGGGAACTTGTTTTAGTGATGCCCGTGACGGCCATGTGCCTGTCTTTTTGCTTTTTTTTTTTTAATCAATTTATGTCATTTTGTTCATGCGTAGTATCAATTTAATTTTGTTATTATGGTCAGGACGTTACAATGTGCATATGTCCCTTCTCAATTTATCGATCTCTATAGCTTGTCTGACTTGAGTTATATAAATTATTATTATTTTTTGGTAGTGTATAAATTATTATTTGATGCATTATACAGAGCTGATTGGGGTGATTAGATACTTTAAGATATTATGA
The DNA here is from genome assembly GCA_006176705.1 of Cocos nucifera. NCBI lineage: Eukaryota > Viridiplantae > Streptophyta > Magnoliopsida > Arecales > Arecaceae > Cocos > Cocos nucifera. The sequence continues at coordinate 1,429 of QRFJ01006433.1, read as the reverse complement.
ACAAATTCAAGTGGATTGTCGGTCTGAAGTTGCACTAAGTTGATAAAGTCTTACTTAACAGGTTGGAATTAATCTAGCTAAAAATTAATCTATATAACATCAAAAGTTTACATATTTAAAATAATATAATAATATATAAAGATATAATTTTATGAATTTGACATGCCTATTCTTCCTTCCATCATAATTCTTAATTAATAAAGATGTACCATATATGAGACTCCTATTAATAACAAGCTAAAAAAATAATTTTTATAATCAATTCTATAACAAAAGTACATTAAAATCCTCAACATCCAAAACCCTAATATGTGATCATGATTTACTTTTTGTGAACTTCTGAAATATCGGTTCCAAGTTTTTTTTCGTCATCTCAAGTTATACTCCAAAATATAGAAATTGTATGCCTATGAGCGGGCGAACAAATATGAGATCAGAGAGAAAATAGAGCCATAATTCCAAATTCTCCAATTGTAATTTATTTGTACACCTTATTGACATCTTCAATTTTGACGATGTGCTTCACCACCAGGGTGAATACAATACTAAAATCTTGCCTCCCCAAATTTTGACCTTAATCTTTATCTAGCGCCCTCCTCCTCTCTAACTCCTAGCCTCACCTCCAATCTCTACGCTTGGGGCACTGGAATGGGATGAGATGGAAAGAGGGGGAGTTGTTTGCGGCGATCTGATATTCAAACTAGTTCCTACAGGAGGGTTGCCGGTATGAGTTCAAACTTCACCCATAATACTAAATATAATTTTTTAAAACATGTACGGGTTCATATGCAAAGTTGTTTATGTTTGGTGTAGATTAGCAGCAATATTCCAAATCCATATCTAGGTAGATTTTCGGACAATGAAATTTTCTTATACACCCATGAAAAAATTAATAATATGTAATATTCATATGTTTACTACCAATTCAGACTTCACTCATAGTCTGTAAAACTTCGAAAATTATTTTTGAAACTAAAGTTGAAAATATTTTTCTGAATATATTCATTTGATCATATCTGGTTGAATATCAAATATTGTATGGCATCGGATTAAATAATATCTTTTTCAAGCTTTTCTTTTCCTTTTAATCACTCAACAATATTAAATCCTTCTTGATGTGTAGAAATGAAACCGGGAATTCGTTTCAGTAGTCCAAACCAAGATCAATCATGTGAAGGAATTTAAATATGAAATTACTTTTATTTGCATTTCTTACTTCCATAGCACAGGCAACGTTTTTCTTATAATCCTACTTGTTCATGTTAATGGATGATAAAGCAGTGGTTGCCCCACTTCTCCATTTGGATGAGATTCTGGATTCAAATAAGATTGCTTGTCCAACTTTTATGATTTGGATGATCTCTTGCATCATATTTTTCCCCATTTGATATGAAGAAGGGCAGTGCGCCCAATTTATTGGATCTCTTCT
>QRFJ01006432.1:25000-26056 GCA_006176705.1 Cocos nucifera | reverse complement strand
ATGGAATAGATGAAATAAATCAAAAAATGGATTTTTTTTCAAGAATGAAATCTTATTGGAACTGTCCATATCCGGTTCATCCTTCGGAACCATATCACATCCCGGATCTGATGAAATAGGATGAATTGAGGCGGTATTTTGTAAATACGTAATTATCTTGAATATATCAACCATTTCTTTATTTTCCGATCGCCTGGAAGGGACAAAAGAAACATCTTGTTTTTTCTTCAAAAATTTCTGATCTCTAGTGGACCTCTCAGTAGGATTCGAACCCAGATGAAGTTCTGACCATCTGTCAGAGAAAAAAGAACGAATTGATCTTGTAGGATTCCCAAGAAATTCTTCGATTTCTTCCGGAAGCAGATGATTATTCATCTGCTTCTCACGTTCCGTGAATAGCCGGGACATTGAGGAAGATCCAAAAAGGCATTTCGGGAATCGATCTGATTCTATCTCTGTTCGTTCCGTTTGAAGAAAGGAAGGATCCAAAAGAATCGATCTTTCTTTTAGTTGCTGAATCTCTGTTTGATCGATCAATGTGTGATATTCCGAATCCTCATTTCTAATGGAATCGAAATGATCTATGGATTGATCAGAAGATCCTTTCAATTGGCTAGAATCCCTTACTTGAACGAAAATAGATCTTGTGGAATCATATTGAATATTTGACAATACATTCCGTACCTTGCTAAAAAACCGATCCTTGTTTACCAACCACACATTGTCTAACCAAATCAAATTCTCTCTCGATACGTTCCTCAAAAAATCCGATTCGTGCTGATTCTTCCCCCAACTAACGAAGAGATCTTGGCGGAATTGCCACATATGAAATTGAGCACAATTTTGCAAAGAAATACCCCACTTGTTTCTCGAGAAGAGATGGGAAACATGCTCAATATCATTTGATTGAATAGTTGCCTCAGCTCCTTGTTGTTTGAAGAAAACCTCCCCTTCAATTGGTCTTTTTTCACGAAAAGCAGACATGAGATAACAAATCAAGTCTTTCCCTAAGATTTCGAATAGCTGTCCCGAATTCAAGTTGATTATGTTTCGCTT
>QRFJ01006432.1:0-17500 GCA_006176705.1 Cocos nucifera | reverse complement strand
AATTGCACTGCACGACCCCGTCAAAACATTGAACTATAACAAATCGAAAAGAAAGATTTGTTGATCAATTAAAAACACCAAAATACCAAAATGGACAGATCAGATTAAACAACAACAGATTCCCAATAGAGATGTCAAAATTGTGACAAACCACCATTTTATTTATCAATTTTCTTTTTCGTTAAGAAAATACATCTTGTATGCCAGTAAATCCGGTAGGGCAAACCCATCATTTGACTGAAGTGAAGGAAAGAAAAAACCAATATGGGGTGGAGATAAACGGATCTATTTATCTACGATCGAATTATATTTCTTCGATGCACCATTGTCAATATGAATCCAATGTTAAGAAAACAAATTTAAGTAAATCAAATAAGGACTTGTGTTGGATTGGCACAACATAAACATAAATAATAAATTTGGATGAAAAAAAAATACGAAAGAGGTAAAGTAAAGAAAAAATCTCGGGTTTATTCAATCAATAGAGGTACAATAAGCAAGATTAACCCCTTGTTTGTTGGTGGATTCCCGCAACAAACAAGAAAAAAAGTAAATTAAGTATGAATACAGCAAGAAAAAGGCAAATTGTGTGTAAATAATTACACAAAGATAGATACTAGTTACCCCCCCCTTTTTTTTATTTATTAATTTTGTTTTTTTCCTTTAATTAACTCGAATCGAAGTTCTTTCTTGAAATAATTCTGCCTTCCTTAAAATATCACAAACAGTTCCCGTAGGTTGAGCACCTTTTTCAAGGAAATATAGAATAACAGGAACATTTAAATAAGTTTGATTTTTTATCGGATCGTAAAAACCTACTTTTCTAAGATCTCTTCCTTCTCTTCGGGATCGAACATCAATTGCAACGATTCGGTAGATGGCTCATTGGAATAGATGTAAATAAACAATGCCCCCCCTAGAAACGTATGGGAGGTTTTCTCCTCATACGGCTCGAGAAAAAAGGATTCTAAATTTCTGTATATGTATATAATGGCAAATGGATCCATAAAATCATGAATTAGACTATTATTTGAGTCGTTTTTTTATTCTTCCTTACAGAAAAAAAGAAATCTCATTCGTACTCATAACTCAAGTTGGGTAATTCTGACAGAGTTCGAAGGGAAACCCTTAGACATTTATTGAGCCGTCTCTAACCTCTTTTGTTTGTCTCATCTCGAATCTATTTTTATTCCTCATTCTGATTCAATTGTTGAGACAACTGAAAATAGTGTTTACTTGTTCCGGAATCCTTTATCTTTGCTTTGTGAAATCATTGGGTTTAGACATTACTTCGGTGATCCTTACTCCTTTCAAAAGAGCAGCAACATACCTTTTTGTTTTTTGTTATTTTTTTCTATAATACTATAGAAATAGAATATGAACGGTGGATTCCCTTGTGATACACTTTTGATCGAAATAGTTTTACCAATTCTGAAAAATTTTACTTTTGATTTTTCAAACTTCTTTGATTTTTCGATTTTTTTAACCTTTCGATTTATATATTGAGGATATACTTACAAAGTTGGTCTAACTTATTAATAGTTACTAACCCTAGATTCTTCCCCCTGATAAACGAATCAATCCTTTCTGCTCGAGCTCCATCATGTACTATTTACTTACAACCTAACACAAATTAGGTTCCTAACAGAGCAGAACAAACTATGTCGAGCTAAGAACATCTTCATTCCTATAGAAAATGGTGGATGTAAGAATCCACAGCCGATCATGTCCTTCAAGTCGCACGTTGCTTTCTACCACATCGTTTCAAACGAAGTTTTACCATAACATTCCTCTAATTTTATTTCAAACCGGTATGTAATTGATTCAATATGGAATCATGAATAGTCATTGGCTCAACCGGTGTGTGTATACCGGTATATAATAGTACATACTTTCTATCTATCTATCTATGGATAGATAAGTATTTATCCGGGAAAGGCTCGGCAAGGATCCAATTTATTTAACTCTATATTCTATCATATGAATGAAACATATTTCTAAAAAAGACGAATAAATAAGTTTGCTTAAGACTTATTTACATCTTAAAAAGATTGTTCGGGACGATCAATCATGAAGGATCCATTTTTCTCGAACAAATAAACTATAAACCTCAAAAGAAGAACCTTTAATATTAATAGATTTGCAATCCCGGAACAAAATCAATTATTAATAAAACTTTTTTATTTTATACAATACAGATTTTGTTTTACTTCAGGTTCAAGAATTTTTCTTTTCCATCAATTCCATAAAGTCAAGTAGATGCAATATACGAATTTCCCCCCAATCGCTACATTACATTGATTTACAATTATTCATTTGAACCGGATAAGATATAAGATGAACCAGATAAAATACAAAAAAATGGGGTCCAGATCGTTTTTACTATTTTTTTCCCACACCAGTTTTAGAAGTTTTAAGACCAGTGATGAAATTAGTACCAAAAACTCCCTACTCTTTAGTCTCCACATAGACTGTGGAATTGGGATACCCCATTTATTTTTTTTAGGCTTTTTACCCTTGGTAAGGGAATAAAGAGGCCTTTCTTTCATTCACATTTCGATTCAGAATGCTTCATGTGAGAATTGACATTTCATAGATATGGGACATAAAGTTTCCAAAAGTAACTAACTTTAAAATGAATATTGAGTAGTACGAACATATCCTGAATGTGAATGATAAACCCAGAATTTCTTTTTTGAATTAAAAAAAAAAGATATTTATTTCCACCCACATTTGACACTTGATTACGTTTGTGAGAAACCAAATGAAAGAAAAAATATGATTCTAAGAATCATTCTTAGAATTCAGAACAAAAGATTGTTCTCGTTAACAATTTTATGTTTCATGTGGGATACAATGTGATCCCATCTTTCGTTTCTGATGGAAACGATCTGGGACGGAAGGATTCGAACCTCCGAGTAACGGGACCAAAACCCGCTGCCTTACCGCTTGGCCACGCCCCATTTCGAATTTCTATTCGACACTAATAAACATTAATATTGGTATTTGTTATTCGTCAATTCCAACCCAATAAATACATTGGGGATATATTGTTGCTAGGATTCAACACATGTAGATATAGAATCAAAAAAATTCATTGATCATTACATGGAATTCAGTTAAGATATTGTATGAAAATGGAATTCCTTGTATTCTCATTTGAGAATGGAAGGAAAGATTTTTTTTTTTATTTTGGAGAGTTCGAAAAAAAAAGAAAGATTTTTTGACTTGTCTTTTTTTTCCCTTATAAAAAAAAAAACTCAATCAGAATAAAATTTTCTAATCTACAAGAACGAAATTTTGTTATGCTTAATATCTTTAGTTTAATCTGCATCTGTCTTAATTCTATCTTTTATTCGAGTAGTTTTTTCTTCGCCAAATTGCCCGAAGCTTATGCCTTTTTAAATCCAATCGTCGATGTTATGCCTGTCATACCTGTACTTTTTTTTCTCTTAGCCTTTGTTTGGCAAGCTGCTGTAAGTTTTCGATGATTTAATACTCTGCTAAATTCATGATTTATTCGATAAATAAAAATTCGAAAAATTGATAAGACCAGATAAGTCTTACATTATGAACCCTCGATTCAAAAATCGAAATTCTTGTATATTGAATAACCGCGGCGATGAATTTTGATCAACTTATTTCCTCGTTCTGACCTTACAGTGAGCAAAGACTTTATTAGGTTGCCTACAATACCTAATTATTCATATGACAAGAAATTTTTGATAACGAAGGAATCAAAATCTTATTCCAAAGAAATTCGTGAAAATGACTTTCTTTTCAAAAAACACTTCATTTTTTGGGGTGTGTCATGTCAAAACAAAATAGTGTATGTGGTAAAAAATAAGTAACCTATTCCCTTTTTCAAAAAAAAGATCTTGGAGATTGTGTAATGCTTACTCTCAAACTATTCGTTTATACAGTAGTGATATTCTTTATTTCTCTCTTCATCTTCGGATTTTTATCTAATGATCCAGGGCGTAATCCTGGACGTGAGGAATAAAAAAAAGATATTTTTAGTTTTTCCTGCTTTTTCTAAATTTTTTTTCTTATGATTTTATCTATTCCATACATTTACCTATGATAAAATCAAGGGATCGAAATTCCTTCGAATTCGAAAGTCTCAAGTAATAAGAAGAAGCGGAGAGAGAGGGATTCGAACCCTCGGTACGAATAACTCGTACAACGGATTAGCAATCCGCCGCTTTAGTCCACTCAGCCATCTCTCCCCATCCCCATTTAAAAATGGAAAATTTTTAATGTGATGTGACACGTGAAGTAAAGATATATAAAAATATAAAATAGATAAATAAAAAAGTAAAACAATTATATAACATATATAAATAAACATTATAATATAACTTATAAGTTATATTTTATAAACTTATAAAGATATATAAAAAGAACAATAAAGTAATATATATCTATATAGGATAAAAAAAAATATATATATATAGAAGAAATTTGATCAGGAATTCAATTTAGATAATGATTCGAAACAGATATCCCCAATAGAAAAATACCCTACTTCTTTTATTTTGTACGAAAGGTTTATTCCCCCGGCTTGGTTTAAGTACTGGCCGGGCCAGGCCAGTATTTCCATAGATTAAATGATTTAATAATGATTTGATATCAATCAAAAATACTTGTTGAAGTGTCATTTCTTATTATTAATACTTAATATTATTAATATTAAGTTAATATATTTTTTTTTATTTTCTTTTTATCAATTTATTACTTTTTGGAAAAAGAAACTGGAATAATAAATATATAAATATATACATATATATTTATATATATTTATATATTTATTATGTACATATATGCACATATATTAAACAATAAAAAGTATTAAAATGAAAAATAAAAAAAAAATATCAAATATTAAACACACATATTTATAAACGTAGTTATAATATAACTCATTTATTTGTTCAAGAGACAAGCTTTATTTGAACAATTGAGATCCAATTGACCCGAATTCTTAACTTAATTCATAAGTAAGATCTGGCAGTTGAAAGAGAAGTTGAAAAAAAAAAAAGAAACCCCATGTATGCAGATTTCATCCTTTCTATGATCCAGCTTCAATGATTCTTTCAGACCGGGACTGTCAGTAATGACTTCGTATCAAACGAAAAGAAAAGTATAATATAACTAACACTTTTTTTATGTTATTTAAGTAAGCTTTCTGCTCTTCGCCTATTTAAGTCCCCGGCGGGACGAAGCGTCAACGCTAAAATTTTCATGATTCTGATGCTGATGCTATCTTGATTGCGCCTCACTCTTTTGTTCGACAAATGGTCCATTCATATACAATAATAAATATATAGCGGGTATAGTTTAGTGGTAAAAGTGTGATTCGTTCTATCAAAAACTTAAATAGTTAAGGGGTCTTTCAGTTTTTTTCATATTCCGATCAAAAACTTTATTTCTTAAAAAGGTTTAATCCTTTACCTCTCAATAGTATATTTGAGGAAGAATATACATTCTCACGATTTGTATCCAAAGGCCAATTAGAAATTGAATAAAAAAGATTGGATTATGGATATGGAGTCGCGAAGCATAATTTTTTTGGATTGGATTAACTCTTCCAATTGAATGAGTATGAATAAAGGATCTATGGATGAAGATACAAAAGTTTATTTCCAATCGTAACTAGATCTTCCATTTTTTTTTGTAAAAGGGAAATTGAAGCCAAATAGCTATAAAACGATGGTTTTGGTTTACTAGAACCATCAGCATATTGTTTCAGCTCGGTGGAAACCAAATTCTTTTCCTCAGGATCCTGCGAGCGGAAATAGGGAACGAAGTAACTAGACTAAATGGATTTAGTATAATCCCCCTCCTCTAGAGGGATCATCTAGAAAGCAAGTAGCTTTGGATGGATTCATACAGAAAAGCTAACATAGATGTTATGGATCTAATTTTTCTCTTTGGGAATACATCGATCTTCTATAAAGGAGCCGAATGAAACCAAAATTTCATGTTCGGTTTTGAATTAGAAACGTTAAAAATGATCAACCAACGTCGACTATAACCCCTAGCCTTCCAAGCTAACGATGCGGGTTCGATTCCCGCTACCCGCTCTATATTCTTTATTATATATGCCCTTTATTATACATGCATCATCAATTTGGATATGCATCCTTGTTTTTTTATTCCCTAAAATATTTTCCGTGTAATCGTTTTTTATCCGAACAAGAGAAAGGAAGAATACGAAAGAAGAAAATAGGAACGAAAAGCGTCCATTGTCTAATGGATAGGACAGAGGTCTTCTAAACCTTTGGTATAGGTTCAAATCCTATTGGACGCAATTTATTTCCATCTATTTTTTTAAATGGCTATACCAAGAAACCTTTTTTGAATGATTCGAATCAGAAATATTTATCAATGAGTATTCTTGTACTAAGAATAAGAGGGAGAAGTTGACGCTTGTTCCTGAAGTAAAAACAGTTCGATCTGTTCCTGAATAGCTTCCCTCAAAAGGGCTTCCGCTTGCTCGGTGAATGTCTTGGTAGAAGATATAATTTCTTGGAATTGAGGTTTATTCTTTTTTAAGTGGGTACGTAACTGAACGAGAAATTTCTTTACCTGTCCAATTTCTAACGGATCAAGATATCCATTCGCTCCGGTATAAATAGTAACTATCTGTTCTTCCACCGTGAGAGGGTCTGATTGGGATTGTTTAAGCAACTCACGTAATCGTTGACCTCTTGCCAATTGATTCTGAGTAGCTTTATCGAGATCAGAAGCGAATTGTGCAAAGGCTTCTAACTCTGCGAATTGCGCTAGTTCCAATTTTGATTTGCCAGCTACTTGTTTCATGGCTTTAATTTGAGCTGCGGATCCCACTCTGGAAACAGAAATACCCACATTAATAGCGGGTCGGATTCCAGCATTGAATAGATCGGCGGATAAGAATATTTGTCCATCTGTAATGGAAATTACATTAGTAGGAATATAAGCTGAAACGTCCCCAGATTGAGTCTCAACTATTGGTAAAGCAGTCATACTCCCTTCACCTAAACGAGAATTTGATTTAGCGGCTCTTTCCAAAAGGCGCGAATGCAAATAAAAAACATCTCCTGGATAAGCTTCACGACCAGGGGGTCTTCTTAATAGAAGAGACATTTGTCGATAAGCTTGTGCCTGCTTGGAGAGATCATCATAAATTATTAAAGTATGTTTTTTACGGTACATAAAATATTCAGCCAGAGCCGCTCCCGTATAAGGAGCGAGGTATTGTAATGTAGCAGGTGAATCCGCCGTTTGGGCTACCACAATGGTGTATTCCATCGCCCCTCGTTCCTGAAAAGTAGTCACTACCTGAGCCACAGAAGATGCTTTTTGACCAATAGCTACATAAACACATATCACATTTTGCCCTTTTTGGTTAAGAATCGTATCTGTAGCTACTGCTGTTTTTCCAGTCTGTCTGTCCCCAATAATTAATTCTCGCTGACCGCGTCCTATAGGGATCATCGAATCGATAGCAATAAGCCCCGTTTGAAGAGGTTCATATACAGAACGTCTCGAAATAATACCTGGGGCAGGAGATTCAATTAACCGAGATTCAGAAGCTGAAATTTCACCTCTCCCATCAATAGGTTTAGCCAGAGCATTTATAACACGACCCAAATAAGCCTCACTCACAGGTATCTGAGCAATTCTTCCTGTTGCTTTTACAGAACTTCCTTCTTGTATCATCAAACCATCACCCATTAATACAACGCCAACATTATTTGATTCCAAATTCAGAGCAATTCCTATTGTACCCTCTTCAAATTCTACTAATTCACCTGCCATTACTTCATCAAGACCATGGATACGAGCAATGCCATCGCCCACTTGAAGTACGGTACCGGTATTCACAATCTTTACTTCTCTATTATATTGTTCAATACGTTCACGGATAATATTACTAATTTCGTCGGCTCGAAGGGTTACCATTAGTGTTTTTTTTATTCTTTTTCGGAAGCAAAGGGGAAAAATAATGCCTAAACTCTAAACTAAAGTAAAAGTAAAAGGGCTAATCTGTTATTTCTTCCATGGCCCCTAGAATGCCAATATTAGCACGGATCGTACGGAAGTGTAACTCACTATTCAAACAACTATTCAGAGTTCCTAGAGCTCCTTGTAAGGCTTGTTGAAAAACTCGTTGTCGGACCTGATTAATCGCTCTTTGTTGTTCAAAATGAAGGGTTTCATTTTTGTAATTTTCTAATCGTTCCAAAGTGTCACAAGTAGCATTAATCAAATTTTCTTTTTCTCGTTCTATCTCAGAGTATCCATTCATTCGATACTCATCTGCTTCTATTTCTACTTTCCGTAAGCGAGTCCTGGCTTTTTCGAGCTGCTCAATGGCCCCTCTACGTAATTCTTCCGAATTTCGAATAGTACTCAAGATCCTCTGTTTTCGATTATCTAATAAATCATTTAATGAAAGTAGATTATCTTACCATTAATTTCACAACTTCCATAATCTCTTCCCGAACCAAACATGAATCTTTCGATTCATTTGGCTCTCACGCTCAATTATTTATTTTATGTTATGGGCATTCCCATATCTTTTTTTTTTAATGTAATGAGCCTACCCTCTCTTTTCTGTTTATATTCAAAAACATCGAAACTGATATAAGACCAGAATATTAGGAGGACTCTTCCGACCAGACAAAAATCTATAATTGTCAGCAAAGTTCTTTCTTTATTTGTATTTGTTCTTTATTTGTATTTGTTCTTTATTTAATTTAAAATTTAAATTTACAATTTATTTCTATATTTTTTTTATTTCCTTTTTTCTTCAAATCCAAAAATTCCTATTTTTTTTTACGTAGGTCGTCGATTCGGCATTGGAAAAAAAGAGCAAGATGCCCATTTTTTTAATAAATGGTTCAAATCATTTTATCGATATGAGTGTTCTATATCAGATAAATTACCAACTATTCATTTTTAAACCATTTCGGTACGTTAGTACCGGTAGAAAGAGTACCATGTTTTGCCTGGACTTCAAACAGTTTAGCTTTAACCATGTTAATGGTCTCACATTATTGGTTGATAGAGAATCAAATTTACCAATAAGTCACGAAATGCTATGGTTCTTACATATGATTTCTTAATTTATTCAGAAATAATTCGTTGAGATCGTGCACTTTTTTTCCTATTTATCCTATAAAATGAATAAAATACCATAAATAAAGTGCAGTCGGATGGATCCAACCTATTCTTGAAATACACAACTCGCACACACCCCCTTTCCAAAAAAAATCAATACACCAAGCACTACACTTAGATTTATTGGATTTGTTGCTAAAATATCGGTATTAAACCCGAAACTCCCGGCGGATGGCCAGTGACCCAAGGAAAGGAAAGAATCGGTTCCATTTTTCATATGCTCTCCTCTTATAGATGGGACTAACAAAGAACAGAGTTCTTTTTGTATCACTTCGTCGTCCCTTTTTTGATCGATTTCTTTTTATTATATAAATTTTATTTCCATTTTTTTTTAATGGGAGTAGATTAAATCTAGTAATTTAATTTGATAATTTTGAAATTTCTTACTTGAAGTTTCCAATCCAATAAAATACTTATTAGGTTAAGTCTTGGGTCTCATGTCAATTGTGAAATATCTCGTTTGTTGAAACGATTCCTAAAAAAAGTAAAAAAAGGTTTCCATTGTACTAAGCTAAGGACGCGAAGGAAGAAAACGAGCGGATCCAGTAATTACTCATCCTCAAAACAGTCCTTCCTTTCCTGGGGTATTGTCTCAACAAATAAATAATTGTAGGAGTAAAGCGTTGATATAATTAGAAGAAGCAAACAGCAATTCTGAGTTAATAAAATAAGAAAAAAGTATAGCGAGTTAAAAAAATAAGAAAAAAAGTATGTAAGGTACTTTTTTACATTTCTAGGATTAAACAAAAGGATTCGCAAACAAAAGCGCTAACGCCACGACCAGTCCATAAATTGTTAAAGCTTCCATAAAAGCTAGACTAAGCAATAAAGTACCTCGTATTTTACCCTCTGCTTCTGGTTGTCTCGCAATACCTTCTACAGCTTGGCCTGCAGCAGTACCTTGACCAACTCCAGGTCCAATAGAAGCAAGCCCTACGGCCAATCCAGCAGCAATAACGGAAGCGGCAGAAATCAGTGGATTCATGGTAAGTTCCTCGCACCAAAAAAAAAGAAATGGTTAATGATACAATCAACCAATGAATTTTTACTTAATTTTTTTTATCATTTTTTTTTTTTTCATTAAGATTTTATCATTAAGATCTATCTGATTAAGATCTATCGGGTCGAAATAACTAAAAACTCCGAATTGAAATGATAATATTACTGAATCGTCAGAACTATTTCGATATCTCATTTTGAGTTTCTACCCATAATGGAGTTTTTGTAAATACATATGTATACAGTTCTAGTTATTGCATTTCTTTGTTTCGAAACATTCTTTCATTCAATTCTTCTTTCCTTTCTTTTTTCTTCTAGATACTATCCTTGAGTTCATCTCTTTTTTGCATTTCATTCAATCCACAATCACAGACGAAACAGAAAGACTTATATTGGAACTATATAAATGCAGTGAACCGCAATCAAATCAATCAATAATATATATATATAGGGTATATAATAATATATATATATATTAGGAATAGTCCTATATAACTAGTAAATATCTAATATCACATATACATTTGTTTCTTCCATAACGTAAACCACCCGCATTTTATATTGAATCGGATTCTAGAATCATTCCTCGAAAGAGACACAGGGGCTGGACTTATAGAGATTACATACATCTAGTGTGACCCCCCCAACCCATCTTTTTTTTTACAATTCCGCCGTCTATCTTTTTTCCTACGACTCTAGGTCGTATATTCATACGTATTTGTATCTATTATGTTCCCCAACCAAGTGGATTATCTTGAATCATGCATGAATTGGGATAAGCTTAAAAAAGACTATTTCGAAAACTAGTCAATGATGACCCTCCATGGATTCACCTATATAAGCCGCGGCTAACGTTGCAAAAATAAGAGCTTGAATACCACTTGTAAATAATCCAAGAAGCATAACAGGTATAGGAACTACTGAAGGGACTAAAGAAACAAGAACAACAACTACTAATTCATCAGCCAATATATTCCCGAAAAGTCGAAAACTAAGAGATAAAGGTTTTGTGAAATCTTCTAGGATGTTAATTGGTAAAAGTATTGGGGTTGGTTGAATGTATTTTCCGAAATAACCCAATCCTTTTTTGGTAAGACCCGCATAAAAATATGCCGCTGACGTGGGTAAAGCTAAAGCAACAGTAGTATTTATATCATTCGTAGGCGCAGCTAACTCCCCATGAGGTAATTGTATGATTTTCCAAGGTAAAAGAGCACCTGACCAGTTAGAAACAAAAATAAATAAGAACATAGTTCCAATAAAGGGAACCCAAGGACCATATTCTTCTCCAATCTGAGTTTTGCTCAAATCTCGAATAAATTCAAGGACATATTCGAAGAAATTCTGACCGTCGGTCGGAATGGTTTGTGGATTCCGAACAGCTATGATGACTGAACCTAATAAGATAGCAATTACGACCCAAGAAGTGATAAGTACTTGGGCATGGATTTGTAAACCTCCTATTTGCCAATAGAAATGTTGGCCTACTTCTACACCCGATATATCGTATAACCCTTTGAGTGTTTTAATGGAACATGGTATAACATTCATATTGTCCTCTGACAGAAATTGAACTTCAAAAAAAGGAATTATTTTGATTCAACCATCTATTTCTCAACTCACTAACTTGAATCATTAATCGTATATTTTATTTACGATACCAAGAAATTACATAACATCATAACATAATATCAATATCCCCAGTACTTTTTTTATCTCTTTTTAAAAATTCAAAAATAGTACCGATCCAATAAATCTATGGAGTTGCCAAATAATTAACTAATCTTATTATTCTTAATGATAATCAACGATTTCTTATATAGCTAGAACGACCCTCACAAATTGCAGATACTAATTTGTTAAGAATCAATCGGATTGAAGCTATAGCGTCATCATTTGCTGGAATCGAAATATCTGCGAGATCTGGGTCACAATTTGTATCGATTAAACAAATTGTCGGAATCCCCAAAATGACACATTCTCGAAGAGCCGTATATTCTTCTTGCTGATCAACGATGATCACAATATCAGGCAACCCCGTCATATATTTGATCCCACCGAGATATGTTTGCAAGGTAGATAATTTTCTCTTCAACATTGCTGCATCTCTTTTGGAGAGACAGTTGAGTTTCCCCATCTTTTGTTCTGCTCTTAAGTCCCTGAACTTGTGAAGTCTCGTTTCCGTAGTGGACCAATTCGTTAACATACCACCAAGCCATTTTTTATTAACATAATGACACCGAGCCCTTATTGCAGCTGATGCTACTGAATCCACTGCTTTATTTTTTGTACCAACGATTAAGAAGTTTTTTCCCCTACTTGCTGCATCAAAAACTAAATCACAGGTTTCTGATAAAAAACGAGCAGTTCTAGTGAGATTTGTAATATGAATACCTTTACGCTTTGCAGAGATGTAAGGGGCCATTCTAGGATTCCATTTCTTAGTACCATGACCAAAATGAACTCCTGCTTCCATCATCTCTTCCAAATTGATGTTCCAATATCTTCTTGTCATTTTTCCCCAGACTTCCTTTTTTTTTTAACAAAGAGACGAGGTAACCTGAAATAAATAATTGTTCCGATGGAACCTTCTACGGGGGATTGACCGTCGATACACGACCCAAACCATTAATTTCTTTTAATTACTTATTTTATTTATTACCAATTTAATTACTTATTTTATTTTTTACCAAATCAATAATCGGACCAGATAATTGAAAGATAGTTAAAGTGAAAGAAAAGAATCTGCTCTTAGGAATCATTAAATCGCGTAAATGATTGTTCTGATGTCTCATGGAAATTTGTCTCATGGAAATTGTTTTGGACGTAAGAACAAAATAATTCTCTATGGTGTAACAAAATATCTCTTATTTCCAAATGAATGTTCTTGTCTTGCCTTGAAGGGTGTACTAATTTTTGGAATCCGGTACCAACAGGTATAATCCCCCCCAGAACAACGTTCTCTTTCAGGCCTTTCAACCAATCAATACGACCTCGTATAGCAGCTTTTGCTAAAACTCGAGCGGTTTCTTGAAAACTTGCTTCGGATATGAAACTTTGAGTATTTAGAGATGCCCTCGTTATTCCCAATAAGATTGCCCGATAACAGATCGCTTCGTCCAAAGCACGCCCTGCTCGTTCCGCTCGCAAAAAGCCGATTAATTCTCCAGGTAAAAAAACATTAGACATTCCATCTTCTGAAACCAACACTTTTGATGTTACTTGACGTACAATAATTTCTATATGTCTATTATGGATCTGTACCCCCTGGGATCGATAAACCTTTTGGATCTTATTAACCAAAGAGATACGACTTTGGGCTATGGTTAGCTCAGCTCCAATCAAGAATCCCCAGGGGATTCCAAGAATTCTTTGTATACGTTCGTTCCAACCTTCAACTCTCCTTTCTAGGTTCATCGATATTGAATCAATCGAACGCACTTCTAAGATTTGTTCCACTTTTGGAAGACCTTGCGTTATGTCACCAGATCTCGATTTTTCATATATAAATGTAACTAATGTATCTCCTTCGTAAAGTATTTCTCCATAATGGCTATGAACAGTTGCTCCTGGAGTGGCCAAATAGGGTTTAGCTGATCTTATAACTAAGGAGTCAACATGAACAATGAAAATTTGACCAGATTTTTTTACGTGTGATTCGTATTTGAATAGACATACATTTTCACAAATAAATTGTCCAAGGCTAATTATTGTAGATGTCTCTTCGCAATAATCGTGATGGAGAAAGCACCAATTCAAATGGAATGGATTCAAAATTATGTTACCGCATGGATCGGGATTATAAATCCTCCTATTTTCATCTATTAAACAGTATTTAAGTACTTGGAAAGTCTGTTTAAAATTGTCAAGTAACAAATATTTCTTTAACAAGATATGATTATGAGTTATTAAATAGTAAGATGAAAAAAAATTCGCTATTTTAGGGACAATAGTCCCTAAGGGACCCAGCAAATCCCTAATTTGGATTATGGGATCTGATTCTTTTGTCACATTGTTATTGTTATATTTCGAACCATTGAATGGACCAATTCGAGAACAATTGGATGATGACAAAATTATCAAAGATTGGCATTCATTATTTCGATTCAACAACGTACCGATACCAATAGTTCCTTGATGTTGGGTAAGTGATTGAATCTTCGCCTTGGAATAAAAAGGATTGATATTGGTGCGATCTAATCCATTATCGGAAATCAATACGGAACTTGCCCTATCATACCTTTTTCCGGTATACGAAATAGTGGAATTGACTAACTCAATTCTTATGAAATCGCGAATCAGATCATTTGTCCTTACCTCAACAAAGGAAGCATGAACCTCTTCTATAGAACCATTTTTTTCTTGGTCCCAATTCAATACTAAGCAAGTCCGAACTAATTGAATACTTGTGTGATAAATTCCTCGAATTGACTTGCCATTTCCATAAAGGATATAATTGACAACTCTAAGTTGGACATTATCCTTTTCCTGCAAGAGATCCCGAGGGAAAAGTGTTGCTAAATTTATCCCATCAGCTATTTCATATGTGACTACGGACCGAACCGAAACAAAATACTTTTTCTTGGTGGGTGTGATCCGTTGGACATAGATCCAATTTTTCAATTTTTTTGATTTCTTAGAATTTTTTTTTTCCGTCTCTGGTGGTATCAAAATGCCGCTGTGCCTGGATATCTTATCTCTTTCTCCAGGAAAATGAATATCTCCAGAAAAGATTTTCAGTTCAATACTTTTTTTTTTTCTCTCCACTCGGACTAATCCGCCTACCCGGCTTCTTGTATTTAAAGCGAGTTGTGTATCTACTCCAATGATACTATTGTTCCGGACCATTATGAACGAAGATCCGGGTAAGATATGCACTTCTTCGAGAATGAAAAAAAACCGATCTACTTTCTGGTATTTCGGACTAAATTCTTTTGCTCCTCGATACTCAATCAAATCCTCTTTTTTTATGATTGAATCTACCTCTATGGTCCCATATTTAGTAATTCCTGAACTATTTCTTCTGTATCGTGGATCATCAAAATAAGCAAGAATACTATTTCTACGTAAAATACCATTTATGGGTATTTCAATCGAAATACCAAAACAGGGCATTAGTTCTTTATCTCGTTCTTGATCATATTGTAATGGGATAATGAATCTATTTCTTCGTTTTTTCGCCAAGAAATCAGAATTTTCTTGGAGAATAGAAGGATATATGAAATTCCAATGACCATTGGATATGATTCGATCAGGTCTTGAATAGTCAAGAATTTCCCTATCTTTTTTACCAGAAGTATCCAACAATTTATGTCTTACTCGATGATTAGTCATTGAGGGGTCAAAGATATATCTTTCTTCGAAAGAAAAAGAATGAACATTCATTTGATCTTGATCTTTGTGGAGCGAAAAAGACACTATACTGGATCTGCACGGACCTCCTGCTAATATCCATAAATGACTTGTTTTTGGTAATAGATGAACATTACCATGTGTATATTCAGATGCATGGTGGACATCGGTACTCCAGTGCATTTCTCCCTCTGATTCAGAATAAATATGTTTTCGTACCTTCTCTTTAAAACGAAAAGTAGACGTTCCGGCACGAATCTCAGCAATCACTTGTTCTGATTCTACATATTGATCATTTTGAACTAAAATCAAACTTTTTGATGGAATATTCACATTATGGATAATATCCCGAGTCTCAATAGTTACATACAAGTCTATAGAACATAGAAAAGCAGGATGCCCATGACGGGTACGTGTGGGATAAACCAAATCCTCATTGAATTTAATTTTTCCATTAGAAGGAGCTCGTACATGTTCGGCAGTATCACCTGTGAATACTCCACCGGTATGAAAAGTTCTTAATGTTAGTTGAGTCCCTGGTTCCCCAATTGATTGACCCGCAATAATACCTACGGCTTCTCCCAATTCGACCAGGTCGCCGTGAGTGGGACTCCGACCATAACATAATTGACAGATCCAAGATGCACTCTTGCAAGTAAAGGGGGTTCGAATATATATTGGTTGTGCCCGAAAGGTTATGAATCGATTGACAAGTCCAATCCCAATATCTTGATTTCGAGCGGCAATGCATCGTAGACCCATATATATATTGTCTGCTAATACACGACCAATTAGTGTTTGGACAAAAATTTTTTCCGTCATCCCATTTCGAGGACTCACGGAAATACCTCGGATAGTACCACAATCCGTTCTACGTACAATAATGTGTTGAACTACTTCAACAAGTCTACGCGTGAGGTATCCGGCATCTGATGTTCGTACAGCAGTATCTACAACTCCTTTGCGGGCTCCGTAGCAGGAAATTATATATTCTGTCAAAGAAAGCCCTTCGCGTAAATTGCTTTGAATGGGTAAATCAATCATTTGTCCTTGGGGATCCGACATTAATCCTCTCATACCTACTAATTGGTGTATCTGAGATGCATTTCCTCTAGCTCCCGAAAAGGACATCAGATGGACTGGATTAGAAGGATCAGTCATCCGAAAATTAGGATTCATTTCTTGTCTCAAATATTCACTTGTAGCATACCATATCTCAATGGATTGACGTAATTTTTCTACCGCATGTACATTTCCATAATGATGGTGTTTTTCAAAAATAAAACTTTGTTGTTCAGTGTCTTGGACTAACCATCCCTTAGAAGGTATTGTTAAAAGATCATCAATTCCTAATGAAATAGATGTAGCAGTGGCTTGCTGGAAACCCAAAGTCTTTACTTGATCCAGGATGTGTGATGTATATGCCATTCCGAAATGATCTATTAATCTGCTAATAAGTCGTTTCATAGCAGTTCCATTTATCACTTTATTGTGAAAGACCAGATCAGCCCGTTCTGCCATAAGTACCTCTATATTCTGCTGAGTAGGATTCGACAATGGGCCTGAGTCAGTGATTCGAAAACTTCCTTTCCTCAATCTCAATCTTGATTCACGCAAAAATTAAGAAATTATGATACCAGTGAAACTGGAGAGACCCGAATCCCTACGGGCACGGGCATCACCTAATCTAATTTATTAGTTTAGATAGCGTATGAATAGGCCCGACAAAACCCCTGTATGGCTTCTTCTATTTCTCGATAAAAAGAAATATGACCAAGAGTGGTTCGAATGTATATACAATGGATTTCTTTTTTTACACTTCCTACTATTAGATAGTGCTCATAAATCTCATGATAAGTACCCAAAGATTCATATTGAACTTCGATGGGAACTTCTCTTGAGCCAATGACACGTTGATCTAGTCTCCATCGGAGCCACAAAGGACTATCTAAACTGATTCGTTTCTGCCGATAAGCTC
>QRFJ01006431.1:0-26527 GCA_006176705.1 Cocos nucifera | reverse complement strand
AAGAGAGCGATATCATAGAAATCCTAAAGAGTCATTAGGATACTATTTCTACATTCCAGAAGACACAATGTGATTATGAGTCA
The DNA here is from genome assembly GCA_006176705.1 of Cocos nucifera. NCBI lineage: Eukaryota > Viridiplantae > Streptophyta > Magnoliopsida > Arecales > Arecaceae > Cocos > Cocos nucifera. Next base: position 26,444 of record QRFJ01006431.1, on the reverse strand, counting down.
CATGCCATCTTTTTTAAAAATAGTTTATTCAAGATAGCGGCATTGGAAAGTAGATTAAGCTTGATGAGAAAGTCTCACAAGTACAATGAGCTAAGGACAATTTGGAACCAAATCAGGTTGAGCCAATAAGAAACTACCTCCTCCACCTCGTAGCATTAAAAGAGTTTTTCGTCCCCTGAAAGATACGTAGGTATTATTTCAGAGGAAATAGAGGAAATGTTCCTCATAGGTAATGGTGCTCATGGTGATGATCCCAGAATCTACAACGAGGCGATATCAGATATCAACTCCGAGAAATGGCTAGAGGCAATGTAGTCAGAATTGACTTGATGCACTCAAACCAAGTTTGGACCTTGGTAGATCCACCAGAAGGTATAGTACCTATTGGGTGTAAATGGATCTTCAAGAGAAAGATTGGTGCAGATGGGAATGTGGAGACATTCAAGGCTAGACTAGTGGCAAAAGATTATAGTCAACGCGAAGGCATTGACTATCAGGATACCTTTTCCCTAGTGGCTATGCTAAAATCTATCCGCACATTGTTTGCCGTTGCAGCCTATTTCGATTATGAAATATGGCAAATAGACGTGAAAACACCATTCTTGAACGGATGTCTTGAGGAAGATATCTATATGGAATAGCCACTAGATTTCACATCCAATGATACTGATCACAAGGTTTGCAAGCTGCAAAGGTCCATATATGAACTTAAGCAAGCATCTCGGAGCTGGAACACTTGTTTCAATGATGTGATCAAAACGTTTGGTTTCATCAAAAAAGAAGAGGAACCATGTGTTTTCAAAAAGGTCAGTAGGAGCGCTGTTGTCTTTCTCGTGTTGTACGTGGATGACATCCTCCTTATTAGGAATGATATTCCCATAATGACATCAGTCAAGATGTGGTTGTCCAAGGAATTCTCCATGAAAGACCTAGGTGAAGCATCCTTTATTCTAGGAATTAAGGTCTATAGGGATAGACCGAATAGGATGCTAGGACTTTCACAGAAGATGTACATAGAGGAAGTACTAAAGAGGTTTAGTATGGAAAACTCTAAGAGGGGATTAATACCCTTCAGACATGGTATTCATCTTTCCAAGAAGATGTGCCCCAGCACACCTGAGGAAATAGAACGCATGAGCAAGATCCCTTATGCTTCTGCAATAGGGAGCCTCATGTATGCCATGCTATGTACACGACCTGATATAGCCCATGCTGTGAGTGTCACAAGCAGATATCAGTCAAATCCAGGTGAAGAACACTGGACTTCTGTGAAATGTATCCTTAAGTACTTGAGAAGAACTAAGGATATTATGTTGGTCTTTGGTAACGGAGAACTCCAAGTCCAGGGATACACAGACTCGGACTTCATGTCCGATATAGATGATCGAAAGTCGACATCTGGCAGACTGTTTGTGTGCAATGGTGGTGCTGTCAGCTGGAAGAGTTCCAAGCAAACTGGTGATAGCAGATTCCATCATGGAAGCAAAATATATCGCTGCATTAGAGGCTGCGAAGGAAGCATTCTGGTACAAGAAGTTTGCTGCAGAAATTGGAGTAATGCCATCAGATGCCATTCCTCTATACTGCGACAACAATGGCGCCATAGCCCTTGCTAAGGAGCCGAGGTCTCACCAGAAAATCCAAGCACATTGAGCGGCGATACCACCTCATCCGCGATTACCTCGAGAAGGGTTACGTCGAGGTCAAGAGAGTCAACTCCACAGATAATGTGGCAGACCCACTTACAAAGCCGTTGGGCCAGCAGAAGATCGAAGCCCACCTTGAGAAGATGGGACTTAGACTTGTAGCCAATTGGCTTTAGGACAAGTGGGAGATTGTTAGATATATGTGCCCTAGAAGCCAGAATTGGCTGACACTTGTAATACACTTCTAGGGGCAAAATTATAATTTTGACTATAATCAATAAAATGGGTTATTTTCTATCACATATGTGTATTTAGTGTCTGTGATACATCCTTTGAGTTAATGGTAATGATAATTCATATTTTCAAGAGTTGAAAATTTAAGACATGAATAATCATTATTAACTCATAAAATGCTCCCGACCATAGGATCATCACGAGGATGGTGATTGATCCGGAAGGTTGGTGTACAATCGCTTCTCTTTAGTAGATGAGTCTTGAGTCTACGGTGTGGAGACACCGGAGCGAGAGTACAGGTACTCGTTAGAGAACGAGGGCACTGAGCGTGACCACCTCGAGTAGTCATTAGGGAGTCTACCTTCTCGTCAATGACTGACTCGATGCTGCAGTAGTGTGTCTGGTTCTTTGACCTGAGATGCATCGGCAGTTCACCTTGAGGGTGTTATAGTTTGACTACACCATTACTCGGTCTCCTAGCCATATGGAACCCTGAGGTGTATGTTGGCTATAGCATGTTCATTGTAGGAACTGGATTGCATCAAGATGGAATCTATCTACCTCGGTGGTAGAGGAGCAGCCCTATGATGATCATGAGAATCAAGTCCAGAAGCCCATGGCCATGGCAGAGTGAAATAATAGAAAGAGTTTCTATTTAGATTTTCACATTGGACTCGAATCGAATGATTACATCATATGACAGAGACTAGGGTTTGACGAGTTCACCTTAACCCTAATCTGATCGGGGCTCAAGATAGAAGAACTTAATCACACAGGTAGCTGCACCAAGAGGTTCGCATTCAGCTCTGATGGGTTGCCACCATATACTGCTAGGTGTCACTGGTGGATTTTGGGAGCAATTAGAATGATTTAGATGATCGATCATTCTAGCTGTTCGAATCAGAAGAGTTCTGATCCATCGAAAGGAGTTTCGATGATGTCGATGATAGAGATCATGACATATCCCATTACCATACAGAACTGAACCTAACTGGGTCACACAAATAAGGGTTTGAATCTGGTGATCATCAATTGAACTGATCTAGTTCAATTGATCTGAATGAGATTCAATTAGGTTCAAGGAAAATCGTGCTAGCACTCGATTGAACCTAACGTTCTTCTTTTACTATCATAAATAAGTTGTCCTGACTGAGCCAAAGGAGTTTGTGCTCAATCAGAGGCCTTCATATGGTCTGACTGGAGGTTGTCCAAGTCAGAAAAGGTTGTCTTATTTTGTAAGACATTACCTGCCATTTTTGGTCACCTGCCATTTCTTGTTCTTTGACTTTGGTCAAAAGTCTGACCTTTGACTGGTCAAATGTTGACCATTGACACTTTGACTTTTGACCACATGTCATGCACCTATTGGAGAGCTGGTGGGGGCCTGTCCCCCTGCCACCCAGAACCTGGCAAGGAGAAGGGCGCACGCCACCCTTGGCGTGTGCCCAAGTTGGAGGCGCCTAGGAGTCCCTGTTGGACAGGGACTCCATCTCCTTTTTGGATTCCAATTAGAGTTCTCCTAAGAACCAACTTTGACTGGTCTTAGGCACCCTCTAAGGAGGAATCCAGGGGACTCTATTCCCACCAATCAGATTTAGATCTGATTTCACAAAGGGTTGTGATTGGTTGGGAAGAAGAGGAGTTGGATCACGCTTAGTCTATAAATAAGACCCTGCGCCCAACTCAAAGTGCAATCACAATTCTCCATGCCCCAAGGCTGCTTCTCCTCTCCTCCTCCATGCCAAACCCACCTTCTCCCTCTCCTCTCCACGTCCAAAAGGAGTTTTGGACCTTGATTGGTGCGATCCAGACAAGAGAAAGGCGATTGAAAGCTAGAAGGCTGTGCTGCTGCAAAGGACAACTGCTGATCTTCAAAAGAGTTTTGAAGATCCTCCAGATCAGATCTAGATCTGATTTTTGGAGACATGATAGAGGAGAAGAGGATCTCCAGATCCAGCCTGAGTGGATACCGGTAGAGGCCAAGCACTTGCGTGGCTAGATTCAGAACCTTCCGCTGCTTACAGGATCATCAATGGGTAATAGGATTACCCACTTCAAGGTAAATTAAATCTGATTTAATTTATCTAAATTTATTTTAATTTTTATAATAATAATAATCAGATTTGAAAATATCTCAGATCTGATCTAGATCAAAGAGAAAAATTTTTAAAATATATCTCTTGATCTGATCAGATCTGAACGAACCTGGTCTGGGAAATCAGGATTTCCCTTCAAATCTAACCAATTGCAGGTTCATCGTCTATTATTTAAAACCTAATCTTCAAGTTCGATCGATTCAATTTCAAGTTCTCCATCCCCAACATCAACCATCTAGTACTTAAGCACAAACATCTCCAACCTCTTAGCTGAACTCCAATAAATAAAATTTAGCTGCCTATAAGTCATGTTAAATGATAGCCCACTCTCCATAATAAACTCCGTGTGGCCTAAATGACTTACTGGCATTCTATTGTGGCATCACTATCATTTTGTTACAAGCTCCCCTATAAAAGGGACCCTTCAGATATGTCTTTTCCTCCAAGCTCTCTACTCTGCAAAAATTTTCCTGAGTACTCCATTCTTATTTGCCAGAAAACTAACTTGATCATCGAAAGATCCTACCAGAGCCACCCACCTTCGGTCTGAACTTTGTCTTGCAGGTCTTATCGACGATCTTGTCTTTTTGGCTCCAGTGAACTTTGGCATCAACACCATTTTCTGCACCAACATGCATGATATCATATCATAGGTCCTTGTAAAGAATTTTATTGATTAGATCTAATGCATGTTTAAAATAAAAAGTTTAATCTAAATTATTTTACTATGTTATTTTTCAAAAAAAATTTAAAAGTCATGCATGAAAATCCCACGCTTCTCCAATAGTTGTATCAGAGCGTATGGTTCCTTGTATGATATGATATACATGTATATCAATAAAACCTAAAGATGCATTAGATTTGATGTAGATAAGATCTAAAATTTTAAATCAGATCTAAATATGATTATATTAGTTTATTTCCTTGTAGCTAAGTATTTGGATTGGGTAGATCACTATGGTCGTCTGGTCATAAGAGAAGAAGAGCTTTATGGCTTTCTAAACCTATTTGATAGGATTCTCTTATGGCATGTAGGGGTGCCGCTAGCTGTGATTATTTTTCTTGAAAAAGAAACATGAAAGAAAGAAACTTACATTTCTACAAAACTCTAGATTTATGAAACCATAGGTTTTATTGTATGTGACACATAAGTTGCATGAAAAGATGAATCTAATCATTGAAAATGAAATCTAAAATCATGAATAAGTTTAGATGAGATCTAAAGATAATTTATGATTGATTTTATTAAGAAATTATGAAACTATTCAGTACTAAAAGTCTGCAATAGTTATTCGTATGCTTGAGCAAGCTGGCTTCTTCACCCAGTGATTGTAACATCCCAAATCAGCAAAATAATAAATTAAAAAATTTGTGTTTAGGTAGGTATGGCACAGTAATTTATTTATGATATATTTGAGCTATTTGAGCATAAATTATGATTGTCTGCTACTACGAGTCTAGACAATTTTCTAAGTCTAAAAATTAACATCTGTATAGAAAGCTATATAAAAAAAAATAAATTTCCTTGAAATAAAAATTGATGATAATAGATTCTTGGGTGTTGGTGAGTCTTAAAGTGAATTTTGATGAATTTTTAGATCCTTTAACCTATTCGTTCTGAAGTAAGAAAGTTTTAAGAGTTTTGGGTTTGAGAAAATTTGAACTAGAACCCAAATTTTGGTTTCTTATTCTTAAGAATTTTGATTTTTTTGATATTTTTATTGATTCCAAATTGGAACGTTAACTTAAAATAAAGAAAGGTAATTGTAGAGTATTGATCAAAATAAAATTTTTGAAACTCGTAGGTTCAAGATGTCTCCGCCTGAACTTGAGATGACTCGAGTCTCAGGCTACAGAAATCAATTTATATTTTCTTGAGACCGAATGACTCGATTTCAAACTAAGAGGACTTGGTTGTGTCAAGATGACTCGACCTGAAAGCGAGATGTCTTGGTTTGCAGAAAATTTCTAGGAGCAGTTATTAACCGATAGTGTTTTAAGTTGTGAGTTTTAAATCATTTTAAATGGGATGATAGAGCAACTTGAGGTTATAAAAAAGTAGCTAGGAAATCATCTGAGCAATACCTAGCAATTTAGAATTTGGTGAAAACAATTCATGGAATGCCTAGCAAATCTTTTCCTTAAGTTTATTCTTTTTCCAAAATAAAACCACCGGTACCTTTTGGTTTGCTATTTTGAGTTCTTTAGCTAAACAGAATAGATAGGGAAGGGAAGAGAGTGGGAAAAGGTCTTGTTCTTAGTTAGAAATCAAAGAGGATTTAGTTTGGAAGAGATAACTTAGTGGTGAGTTAGATTGAAGGAGAAAAGTTACTGGATTGGGAAGAAGAAGCTTGTGTTGCTGACACTAGGATTTTGAGCTATTGAAGGTAAGATTCCTAAGCTCTAAATTAGACTTAAATTATTCTTTCAAGTATTATAAGCAGATAGGAAGTTATCGTAAAACAAGTTATATAACTTGAACATGAATTGAAGGATGAATTATTGCTGTTTATCTTGATGGAAGTTATTTAAACAATCTTAACAAATAGTTGAATGTCATTAATTGATTTGAAAAATGGTTGTGAGAATAAAAATATAGTTGAATCACTGAAAATCCCTGAATTTTGTTGAAAGTTAACTAATCCTAAGCTAAAGCAAGCAAGATGAAGTAGTAGTGAATTGTTGAAAGACTAAAGTAATAGTAAAAAAGTAGAGTATGCATAGTTTTGATCTTGAATCATAAGATATGGGTTTAATCAATATTTACTAATGATATAGAGAATGGAAAGAGTTGAAAAGATGCTTTGAGTAAGCCTAATTAACTAGTAGCCTATTGAGGTGAGTGATTTTCATATCTAGCCTTGGTGTTTTACTTATTGTATTTTGTTACGAAAAAAACTTACTTTGGAGAAGTAATTAACTTTGGTATTCTTCAGCTTATATATGTATTTGTTTAAACATGAAAGTAGGGCTTGAAATTGTTGGCTTTTACTATTTAGTTTTAGAAAATTTCAACTTGTTTGGTTTTTGGAAATGATTACCCATAGGAGTGATCAATTTATGGGGTGCATCCTCGCATTGCATGAGCATTTGCATTGGCATGAACTGGCACCTCGACAGTCTACACTTGTGAATGCCCAGTGGAGCTTGGTAGTGTATTGGAATGTCTAGTGGAGGCTTGGTAGTGTATCAAAATGCCCAATAGGGCTCATTTACATTATTTGGCATTATAACATACTAACTGATCGATTGTCTTGGAATGAGTGCTCTAGGATTCAGTCAATAGTAGTTGAGAAGGAAACTTGTGTTGGCATGGCATGATTTTGCATTATTGTTTAACCCAGTGGGGTATATATTTTGGCTTTGTGAAGCTTAAAAAGCAGTTCTTACATTTTAGTTGTTATTGTTATGTTGAATTATAAGTTAAGCATTTCCATTTTTCATTGTTAGATTGATTATTCACTCACTGAAACTTTCCAAGTCTCCCCCCTCACTCTTTCTAATTATAGTTTTTGGAGTAGCTGGGATTGAAGATATGTTTTAGCTTGTGTATCAGTCTCTCTAGTGGAGAAATAATTTGGGTGTTAATGGCTTGTAAAGAAAATATACTTTAAGAAGTATTGTATAGTTGAGATAGTTAAATCAAAAACTGGTATATGTATGTGTAGTTTTATAGAGGCATGTATTATAAAGATGATTAATGACTAGAATGTATGTATGAAGTATGGTGTTGTTATTGAAACTCTTGAGTTTGTTTATGTGATTTAATAAGTTATGAGTGGAGATAATGGTTATTAGCAAGTCAAGAGAATTTAATTGAAATGCTTATGATGAAAATGAGTGGATGGTTTAGCTAAATCAAAAGTAGGTTATTAATTAATGTATGGTTCAGCATAGTCATAATATAAAAATCTTCTTAACTTTTAGATATGGGTGGGGTGTGGCACTGTCATCTAGACTTACAGGTGAGGTGTTACAATGATTGATTTTGATGATTATAAAATATTAAATAAAAATATTACTAATCATATATTTTAAAATTGAATATAGAATTTCTCAAATGCTCATATTGAAGAAATTATCTTTGGAAGAAATCATCTCAAGGTGTCAAGCCAAAGCAATTAAAAAAAGAAGTTTTCATAAATTTGGATGGCTCATTGTGAAGAAAATTAATTTAGAACGTTTTGAAAGTTGAATTGATAAAGATATTTGGAGAAGGTCAAAGCTATTATTTCATTAAGTTGGAGATCAAGACAATATTTTTTGGAAGCCTCAAGACCATTAAAGAAGAGTTTGAAACTTTTAGAGGCAATTTGGAAAGATTTGAAAGTTAAAAAATGAAGAAAAATATGTTTGGGAAAAAAGGATCGACCCCTAGGTCGACCCCTTTTAAAAAGGGCAGCTTGGCATGCTTTCGACATGTTGTTTTTGTATGGCCTCACAAATGGGTCAACCCATGAGTCGAACCCCTAGTGAAAGGGTCAACTCATCGGTCGAATTCTGTTGTATAGAAATAGAAAATAGAAAAGCTGGATTTTTTAGTGCAATCCAAGTGCTGAACTCGGAGCAAAGGTGTTGACTCCGGATTAAAAAGTGTCGACACATGCAGAAAAGATGTCAACCCTAATGTTGGGATAGGCATAATAGGTAGTTTTCTGCAGCTTTTCAAACAGCCAATTTCGTGACTCCAATGGCAAGTTCAAGCATTCCAATGACTAAAACTGATCCTCCAGCCATCACTAAGAGTACTTAAAGGCTAGAGAAATATTTTAAAAGTAAGATAAAATGGATTGAAAGTAGAAATCATTTAAATTATGAGATTTATTGAATATCTAAAGAAAAAGAGAGAAAAGAGAGAACTTTATACATCAAATTTAGAGAGCTTCCAAGTATGGTCATCCTCAATCATTCAAGCTTCCTATCAGCTTTCAAAGGAGAGAATACAAATCTTCAAGAGCCATCTTTCAGCCTCTCCATCAAACTTCAAAAAGAGTTCTTTACTGTTTTGTTTTATGCTGAATTTGTTTATCTTGTACTTTTGTTTTTTTACAAGTTTCTTTAGAAAAAGGAAACTTTGGATTTAAGCTAGTCCAAGCCCATAATTGGATGTTGTTTAGGTTTTGGTTGGTAAGTCCAGAAAACCAACTGATAGTGAACCCGAAAAACTATCGATGTGGGGTTATGGTTGTGAGCCCGACAAAACCAATTGGATTTGTTTATAATCATGGATCAAAACAAATGCACTATAATCTTAAAATTATAATAGAATTCCTAAGGGATGGGGAGTGGATGTAGGAGCGGATTGCTCTGAACCACTATAAATTTTGAGTATTTGTATTATAACTTTTTTGCTTGCATTAATTGCTTATAATTCTTGCTTAGCTTAATTTTTTATTCTTATTTAGTAACATATATACTTTAATTATAGTATTACAAATTACTTTCACCACATAATCTCTTAAGTTGATTTAATTGAAAATACATAATTTACTTAGAGTTTAATTTGGCCAAAATTCTATAAGATTCCAATTCATCCCCCCTCTTGGATTGCTACCTCTTGGAGAACAAGTGGCATCAGAGCTGATGCTCTAATATTATTAGTTGACCTAGTGGTCTTTGAGTAAAAGATCCTAGCAATCCAAAATGAAATCCTTTTTAAATAAGGCCATTTCATTGATCGACCTCCACATTTTAATGGTTCAAACATTACCTATTGGGAAAGCTAGGATAAAAATCATTATCCAAGCACATGACTATAATTTTTGAAAAATTATAACAATGAACTATGCACACCTAATGCATTGATTCATGATAAAAAAAAATGATTCAAATGAATGCTAAGGCAATGAATTTACTTTATTATTCATTAAACATAAATCTATTAAATAAAAATTTTTCATGCATTTCAGTGAATCAAATATGAAAGAAATTAAAAATAATTTTTGAAGGAGCCAATCAAAAATAAGAACCAAGCTCTCAAGAGGATGATCAAGCTTACCTGAGCAAATACCTCATGGCTCATGAGGATGAAAAGAAAAAAAAAAAGAAAAAAAAAACAAAAAGAAGGGTTGGATAAAGGGGGAGCAAAGCAAAGAAGAGAATAAGAAAAAGGAGGAAGATAAATTATATGAAGCCTTCAATGAGTTAATGAATGAACACAAAAAGATAAATCTATAAAATAAAGAGCTTAAAAAATCTAATCTTTCTCTGGCTGAACCAAAAGATAAAATTTTGAGTGAAAAGATGATATTTTAAAAAATATGAAAAAAATGGCTAAAGAAAAGAAAAATTTCTTGAAACAAATAGAAGCTTCAACTAAGAAAATGAAAAACCATGCAAAATCTGAAAAATTTCTAGTTAAAGAAAAAGAAAAATTTTTAAAATCACTAAAGTCTTTAGAGGATGAGAAAAATAAATTCTTGAAATATGAAAAATCTATGATTGAAAAAAATCTTAAGTTGAAAGAAGAATTTAATAAACTAAGATTTTCTACTAAAGAAAAGCATAAATTAGAAAAATCTCTTTTGGAAGAAAATATCAAACTAAAGAAAGAGATTGAAAGCTTAAAGTTCATGATTGAAAAGTTTACAATTGGATCTCAAAAGCTTCAAGCTATATTAAATAATCAAAGGGCTATTTTTAATAAAGATGAAGTTGGCTATAATTCATTAAGAAAATAAAAATTTATCAAAAATATGTCTATATAAGCTTCATTTGAAAATCCTTCAATCAAATATTTTAAATATAATAAAGTTGATCAAAAAATTTTTGAATGCAATATTAAAAAAATGGCCAAACTTCTATCAAACAAATTTGTGTTCTAAAAGAAACCATGAGCTCTAATCTCTATGGATCCAAGATGACTTGGGTACCAAAAACTAGTAACAGATTTTGTAGGTACACCAAGAATCTAATGGAATAAAATGAGAAAATACTTATATTTAGATGCATTGGGAATGGACTTGGATGGATGATGATGATGGTAAAATCTAAACTTGTCTCATATCATACCATCAATATTTGTTTGATTGATTCTATTGATTTTAATGATCTATCATTGTGGTTTCATATTAAGTTTTCTTGCTTAAATTTTTTTTCATGTATTGATAGGACTACGGTAATTGATTTTGATGCTTGCAATGAGATGAATATTTTGATTTTAAAAGTTCAATATGGTCTCCTCTAAGTATCATGCTTTGAATTAACATAAACTAAAATTATCGTAAAATTCAACATGATATTTTAACCCTTTCCATATCAATTTTGTAATTGATAAACCTAAAATTTAAAAGATGCTTAATCGGATATTACTGAATTACTGAACATACAAGTAAAACTAAGTTTGACATTTTCTCATAAAATACTAAATTATTAAAATTTTATTAAAAATTAGCATGAAATAAGTACTTAAAGACAAGACATCAATCATAAAACTCAAAATGATTGATGTGTTAAGTTGCATTGCATTTTAGGTTTATTCCTAATGATTTGAAATCCTATAGTTAGATTAACACATAGAGCCAATATCTAGATTTTTCTCATTTTAATCTTAATTGATTTTGTCCACCAACTTAAAGAATGCCTTTCTTACTTGATATCAAATTGAATTTGAAATATGCTTTCATATTTTATTCATATTATTTTGAAGTAATGAATTTAAAAATTAATTTTTCTTCAATCTTAAAGTGGTTTCAAATTTCTTCTGAAAATCTTGATTTAATTCAACTCAATGAGTATTAAAATTTCAAGTATCAAATTTATTGAGTTTCTTAAGCATTAATCCTTCAAGCATATACTTGATAATTACTATAAATGCACCAATAAAAGCATTAATTTATAAATTAATTTATCTTTTATTGACCCTAAGATTAATTTTGATGATTTCAAAATGTTGAGTATAAATGATACTAATCATGCATTTCAAAAATGTATGTAGGACTTTTCAAGTACTTAAAGTAAAAAAATCATCCATAGAAGAAATTCCTTCGAAAGAAGAAAAGTCAAAGAAAGAATGATTTCAAATACTCAAATAAAGCTCAAACAATAAGTTTTGGAAGTCTTAATGGTGGAAAAGATTGTAAAAATTAAGATGGAAGAAGCCCTCAAAAGTTGAAGATAAAAAGCTACTTAAATAGAAATATATATAAAATTGTTGAAGGCTGAGAACTTAGATGACCTAGTGAAAAAATTGAGCTAGCTCAGCTCTTAGTTGGCTCAGTGAAAAACTAGGTCGGCTCAGTCTTAGAAAACATAAAAAGCTGATTTTAAAGTCTATTGATACTGAGCCGATCCAGTTAGAAGTTGAGCCGATCCAGTTAGAAACTGAGCCAACCCGGTGACTATAATGACTAATTTTTCAAAACTTTAACATTTTTCCACAATAACTGCCAATAGCATTTTCAAGAGCTTCAATGGTCAAAACTCTTTCTCCAGCTACTTTCAAGCATATAAAAGGCTAAAGACTCAATGAGGAAAGTAAAAAGGTGATTTAAAAATAAAAAATCATTAGATTGAATGAGGTTTATTGAATACCAATTGGAAAGAAAGAAAAGAGAGGAATTAGTGCACAGAATAGAGGTTTCAAAGAAAAATCATCTTCCAACTTCATCCTCTCAAGCATTATTTAAGAGAAGTTGAAGCATCATTTGAGCAAACCAATAGCAACTTCTTCAAGCTTCAAAGAGTTCTAATTTTTATTTTTTATTTTATGCTGAATTCTTATATTTTTATTTTTATTTCATTATAAGTTTTTTTGGAAAAGAAATCTAGGGATTAGGCCCGTCCAAGCCCAAAATTAGGTTGTATAAGTTTTAGTTGATGAGCCTGTAAAAAACAAATATACTGTAATCTAGGGATTATAGTGGAACTTTCAAGAAAAGCTTAGAGATGTGGGATTGCACCGAACCACTATAAATTTGTCGCATTTGTATTGTGCCTTATTTTGTTCATTTTATTTACTTTACTTACTTACTTGAAACTAGTTTAATTCAGACATAGCTTCACTCAATTTTCAATTCGATTATTGCATATATCACATATAATACAATCACTTAAATTAATCTCATTAGAACTACATATTTGCATTAGAGCTTAATTTGGCTAAGATTCTAAAAGAACCCAATTCACACCCTCTCTTGGGTAGCCATACTTGGGCAACAAGTGGTATCAGAGCAGGAGCTCTGTTATTGATTTTTGACCTAACCATCTAGAGCTAAAGATTTTGGCAATCCAAATAAATTTTTTTTAATGAAGGCCATTCTATTGATTGTCTCCTACTATTATGTGAATCAAATTACATATATTAAAAAATTAGAATAAAAATTTTCATACAATCATATGATTATAATTTATGAAAGATTATAATCGATGGCTCACACACCCCTAAAGCATTAAAAGAGCATGATAAGAAAATGGCCCAACTTAATGCTGAGGCCATTAATATGCATTATTGCTCCTTAGATATTAATGAGTTTAATGCAATTGTTTCATGTGTTTCAGTGAATCAAATATGGAAGAAATTGAAAACAACATATGGGAGAGTAAATCAAAAAGAAGAGCCAAGCTTCCAAGAGAATAAGCAAGCTCACCCTAACATATGCCTCATGGCTCATTAGGATGAAAAGAAGAAAAAAAAGAAGAAACAAGGAGAAAGAAAGCAATAAATAAAGAGGGGAAAGTTAAAGAAAAGCTAAATGAGAAAGAAGAAGAAACTGCTACAAATTCTTGCCTCATGGCCAATGATAATGAGATAAATATTAATAACTCTTTCGATTTTACTTTTGAAGAATTATATGAAGCCTTCACTGATCTAATGGATGAACATAAAAGGATTAGGCTTCAAAACAAAGAGCTTAGAAAATCTAATTTATCTTTGGTCGAAGAGAAAAACAAAATTTTGAGTGAAACAAAAGATCTATCAAAAAATATGAAAAATATGGCCAAAGAAAAGGAAGATTCCTTGGAACATATTAAAACTCTAACTAAGAAAATTAAGAATATAGTAAAATCTAAAAAATTATTAGTTAATGAAAATATTGAGCTGAAAAGGAAATATAAAAATTTGAAATTTTTTCTAAAAAAAATGAAAATCTTCTAAAAGAAAAGAAAGAACTTTTGAAAGAAAATAAAAAATTAAGAAGAGAAGTTGAGGTTTTAAAATCTATAGCTAAAAGTTTTATAATTAGCTTTCAAAATCTTCAATCTATGGTAAAAATCAATGGAGCTATTTTCAATAAAGTAGAAACCGATTTTAATACTTCAAGAAAATAGCAAAATACTAAAAATATTTTCACAAGACCTTCAATGAAAGATCATACTATTAAATGTTTTAAGTGTAATAAAATTGGCTATAAAATTTTGAAGTATAATTTTAAAAGAATTGGCCAAACTTCTATTAAACAAATTTGAATTCCTAAAGGAACCTTAAATACCAACTCCTATGGACCTAAGATGGCTTGGGTACCAAAAGTTTTGAAGTAATCTTGTAGGTTTGCCAAGGATCCAATAAGTTTGAAAGAGAAAAATATCCTTACTTGGATGCCTTGGATGTCAAAGATGAAAATGATGATTGTTGGTATAATCTAAACTTTTCTCTCATCATACTATCAATGATTATTAAACTCTTTTGATTGAATGAATACTTTGATTAATATGCATGCATATAAAATTTCTTGCTTGAAAATTTTCTTATGTATAATTAATTGATTTTGATGCTTGCAATGAATTTATATCATGATTTGAATGTATTGATCTTAAAATCCGAATGCTCTCTTCTCCATATCATGCTATTGTTGAAATGGCTTTAACTTGAATTTCAGCATGATATTTTAAGCCACCTCATATCAATTTTGCAATTGATAAACTAAAATTAAAAGATGCATAATTGGATATAAATATTTTTGAATTACTGAACATACAAATAAAACTAAATTTGACATTCTCCCATAAAATGCTAAATTATTAAAATTTTAATAAAAATTAGCATGAAATAAGTACTTAAAGAAAAGACATCAATTATAAAATTCAAAATGCTTGATGTATCAAGCTGCATTGCATGTTAGGTTAATCCCTAAGAATTTGAAATCCCATAGTTAGATCAACATATAGAGCCAATATCTAGATTTTTCTTATTTTAACCTAAACTAATTTTGTCCTCTAACTTGATGAATGCCTTTCATAATTGGTATCAAACAGTCTATTCTTGCTTTAAATTTTTTTTGGCAAAAGAAATTTTTTTTTTTATCTCAAATCTATTTTTGCATAGCTTATATGATATCATTTGTAATAAAATCAAGAATTTCATACCTTTTTGAACCTGATTAAATGATATTTCTTAAGAAAAGAAAGATCTAATTTTAAATAGAATATCTCTCTATGATTTATTTTGCATAATCTGTTGGTGTCAATTCAAATTAACTTATCAAAATAATTTGATCTAAATATAATTGATTCATCTTTTTTGATCAAAAACTTCAATGATTGATATCACATAGATCATTATTATCATGTATTCTATTGCTTTATCCTAGACAAACCAAAAAGAATATTCTTGGGTATAATTTGGTTTGCATGAATATATTTTTGACATTATATTTTGAATAAATTATATGATTGGTACCTTTATGCTACAAATTGATTAATACTACTTAAGAAAAGAAAGAGATATTTTTCATAAAGAAAAATATCAAATAAAATTTCTTTATGATTTGCTTTGAATGATTTATTCAAATTTCTAGTTTTGGAAGGATCTATCTATCTTGGACTTATAAAGCTCAAAGAAATAAACAAAAACTTCTTTCAAATAGTATAAACAAGCAATTCTCAAAAACATATCATAATTTATATCAAGGCAAAAGAATAGTTGCTTTATCTTAAATCTGAATTTCCGTGGCTATATTCTTGTTATTATAACGTTTGAGATAAATTCTTATGATATATATTTGAATAATTTACTTTAATGTCAAAGTGAAGAGAAGTATTTTCAAGATTGTATTATTTAAAATTTTGAAGCCTAAAGTTCTTATTAATTAAAATTGAGAACTACATCTACATGGCATACTTTTGGATTTTTAATGAATTGTTGTTATTGTAAGCATCTTTTGAAGTAAATGAAAAGTAAATTTTTGAAAAAATTAGTTTCTACATGAGTAAATACTATGTTTATTTGAATTAAATGCATAATTTAATACTTAATTCACTCAATTGATGCATGTTCTCTTAAAATTTTATTTAATTTTAAAATAGCTTTATTTGCAAAAGTAAGAGAAAGAAAATACCAAAGATAAAATGATTACTAACTTGGTATCAATCAAATTTAAAAATTTGAGCTTAAAAATTAAATTTATATTAATTAAGATTAATGAGGTATCAATTAATTATGCTTAACTTGAAAGGAAAAGAAAAAGAATAATTTTAAATGTTAAAATCTATTCTATAAGAATTATAAAAAAAAAGGAGGGGGGAGAAAATATCATGTGATGAACTTTCTAATATTCAGAGGAAGAGATATTGATTAAGTTAACTAATTTAAATTTTATTACAAATATTAATAAATTTTAATATTGATTTTAAATTTTCAATCATTTATCTTAAAACTTTCTTAGTTTGAGCTTTGCTTTAATTGATTTTAGACTTTTAATAAGATATCTTATAATTTTACTCTAACTATGCATACTTGTGGTTATTAAATTTGATTTACTTAATCTAAAGTAGTATCAGATGAATAAATTAATTTCCATTATCAAAAATTATTTATAAATTTAGATATTATTTATATGCTGATTTGCATGAACTTGATAATTTTGGAGTTAAATTAAATTTAAAACATATTCTTACTCTAAATAAATTAATTTTGAACATACTTCTAATTTTAAAACTTATTTAAAAATCTAAATATAATACAAAATTTTTTATGTATATTTAAAAATTATTGTAAAATTACTTTTGCTCTAATACTATCATTGACTTACTCGATACATTTTCGATACATAACTTTTTTGAATTTAATTGATTAAAATTTTTTAAGAAAAAAGATTAAATATTAAAGTATATATTATGATTGATTTCATGATTATATCTTTTGAAAAGTTATATTCTTCTTAAAGCTTGAAAGTGAATATTTGAAAATCTAATTAAAAAAATCTTACTTATTCAAGAAAGGGAAGAGTCTTTGATATTTAAATTCAAGCTAATTTATAAAAAATATTTTAAATATGTTTTAAATTAAAAGATAAGTTTTCAAAAGGGAGATGATTCATTTAACTTTAATTCGATACATCTCTTATTTGAAATACTCTTACATCTTATTGATTTTGATGATTTTTTTTAATCCTTCCCATGAGCTTTTTGATGCTGTCAAAATGAGGGAGAGAAATATTGAGTATATGCTTAAAGGATGAATACTTAAAAAAATTAATGAATTTGATGCTTGAAATCTTAATACTCATTAACTTGAATTGAGACATAAATTTGAAATGAGTATATAAAATATGTGTATTGAATTAATTATGTACAATGAATCAAAAGATTAATTAAGAATATTCATGAAATACTCATTCTTGTATTTAATCTATACTTCATGATACATGTTGATAAAATTTATTGAAACATATTATTTATTTTTATTATACATATATTCAAGGTTTTATCATCATAAAAAAGGAAGAGATTGTTGATCCTAAGATTGATTTTGATGATTCCAAAATGTTGAGTATAAATGATACTAATCATGCATTTCAAGAATGTATGTAGGACTTTTCAAGTACTTAAAATAAAAAAATATCCATCAAAGAAATTTTCTTAAAAGAAGAAAAATCAAAGAAAGAATGTTTTCAAATGCTCAAATAAAGCTCAAACAAGAAGTTTTGGAAGCCTTAATGATGGAAAAGACCATAAAAATCAAGGTGGAAAATGCCCTCAAAAGTTGAAGATAAAAAGGCACTAATGCAGAAATATATGCAGAATTACTGAAGGCTACAAACTTAGATAATCCAGTGAAAAATTGAGCTGGCTCAGTACTTAGTTCAGTTAAAAACTAGATTGGCTCAATTTCATAAAACACAGAAAGCTGATTTTTAAAGTTTATTGATACTGAGCCGATCAGTTGAAACTGAGCCGACTAATTAAAAACTGAGCTTACTCAATGACTGTAATGGCTAGTTCTTCAGAACTTTAACTTTTTATCCATATGACTTTCAATGGCTATGTCAAGGCTCCAATAGTTAAAACTCATTCTCCAGCCATTGTCAAGTATATAAAAGGCTAAGACTCATGGGGAAGCAAGAAAGTGATTTAAAAATAAAAATATTAGATTGATGAGGTTTATTGAATACAACTGGAAAAAAAGAAAGAGAGGATTAGTGCATAGAATATAGAGCTTCAAAGATAAATCATCTCAACTTCATCCTCATCTCTTAATATTATTCATGGAAGTGAAGCCATTGACAATCCAATAGCAATTCTTCAAACTTCAAAGAGTTCTAATTTTTATTTTTTATTTTATGCTGAATTCTTATACTTATATTTTTATTTTTTTATAAGTTTTTTTGAAAAAAACTTTGGAGATTAGGCCCATCTAAGCCAAAATTGTTGTATAGGTTTTAGTTGGTAGGCCCTAAACCAACTGGATTGATGTAAACCTGAAAACTATCGGTGTAGGATGTGGTTGGTGAGCCGGTAAAATCAATTGGGCTTGTTTGTAATCTCGAGTCAAAATAAATACATTGTATCTAGGAATTATAGTAAAACTCCTAAGAAAAGCTTGGAAATGGCATAGGTAGGGGTTGCACGAACCACTATAATACATCATTTTACTTACTTGAACTAGTTTAATTCATTATTGCATATATTATACACATACATACTTAAATTAATCTTTTTAGAAGTACATATTTGTATTAGAGCTTAATTTGCCAGATTTTAAAGATCTAATTCACCCCCATTAGGTAGCCATACTTGGGCAACATCTTTATTTTTAAAAATTAAATACTTTTATTTATCTATTTTAAAATATATATTCACCAATAAAAAAAACTTATTTTTCTAGTTCAAACAAAATAAATTTGGAGCAAATTGAATCTAAATTGGATCTGTATTAATTTTCAAAGAAATAAAGAAAATAAATAAATAAATAATAAAATGGCTCGGCCAGCCAGCCAGCGTGCTCAACAAGAAATCAATAGTTCAGCTACCGCATCCCAGCCCAGCAAAAAGCCGGCCTAGAACCCGCGAGTCATGCGTAGTGCCAGCCTACCAGCCCATGGATTGGTGCACAGTAAATCAACCAACGGTCTACGAAATCAAGCATAGACCACTAGCTTAGCAGAACATGGCTAATCATTGGTCACCATGTGGTGGACCAAGACCCTTAAGATATTCAAGAAAAATCTCGTGTGGCTTACGAGGCAAAATGGTAATTTCATCTACAAAAGGCAAGCTTCAATTTGTTGCAGTCTATGGTGCAGAGGTTTATGCGGTCCATGGGAACAAAGATGCACCATCTGATGGCTATGGTCATTTATGGTGAAGATCGAATGGGTCATGTTTTCCAGTTTGTTCAATCTCAATGCTATTGACATGGATGGCCTAGCATCCAGAATGATTAATGACTAAGAGCTCCGATTGATTAAAATACCAGCAATCCGATGGGATCTTCTTCATTAAGCCATCGGATGCCACAATTTAATTGGATCTGGCGTGAAATGTGTTTTTGATTTTGGGACCATTTGATCCATATCTAATGGTCAGATTTCATTCAGAGCAACAGAATTCATCCAAAACTCTTTTTAATCTGAATTTCACTCGAATTTCTTCTTATTTTGATGATTAAAATGTCCTTTAGTCTCACATTGCCTACAGAAAAACTCTCTAGCCTTCCAACACCTATAAATAAGATCCCAGGCCTCCAAAATTCATTATCTTCGGTCAAGATGAAGCTTTGGTATAGGGTAGAGCCAGGCTTTAGATTAGAGGCTACTTTAAAGCAACGGATACCAAGAAGAAGAGCTGAATTTCTACACCATCTTTCTACCAATGCCGATCCAAGATCAGAGATCAACTAATTTTAATTTCTTTTTTTTGAATTTATATATTTAAATTATGAATCTTTTAATTAATGCAATATTTATTTTTATGCCCTTTAATTTTATGCTCTTTATTTTTATTATAATTTAATTTTTATATTTTAATTATTGCTCTTTATTTTACCATAAGTAGATGCTAAGATCTAACTAGTAGATCTTAGTACCAAGTTTACTTTTCTGCATAATTTAATTTTTATTTTATAATTTTAATTTTTAATTATTAATTTTTAATTTTATTTTTAAATCTTTTTTTTTTAAAAATAAAAAATTTTAAATCTAAAATACTACCTTCCTTGTGGATTCGACCCGACTCACTGCTATCTATATATTTTTAATTTTTTTAAGAAGTCGGATTAAACTGATAAATACGGTGTCTTAATGACAACATCGCGCTCTTATCAAGTTTTTGGACGTGCTGGAGATAAATCAAAAATTTATCATTTAATTCTGACTTTAAATGATTAAAAACATGTGGAAATAGTGAGTTGGGTTGAATCACAGGGATGGTAGTGCTTAAATTTGAAATATTTAATTTTTTTAAAAGAAAAAGAAAGAAAGATTTGCAAATAGAATTGAAGTTGAAAAATAGAAATTAAAATTACAATAAAAATAAATACCTAAAATTTAAATAGGGTAGGAAAATAATCTTTAGGTACTAAGATCTACTACCTAGATGTTAGCATCTACTTGCATAAAAATAAAGAGCAATAAAATTAAAGAGCAAGAAAATAAAATAAATGATTGAAATTTAGAGAATAGAAAAATAAAATTTATATTAATTAAAATTTAATTCAAAGTTTAAATACATAAATTAAAAAGATAGGAAAAAGAAATAAAAACTAGAATTAGATGTCTTAATCTTGGATCGGCATTGGCATTGATATGGTGTAGAAGACAACTCTTCCTCTTAGCACCGTCTGTCTCGAAGCAACCTTGAACCCTAGCATGCATGGCTCTACCCTATATCATCACCTTCGCTTGACCGAAGACACTAAGTTCTGGAGGCCTGAGGGTCCTTAAATAGGTGTTGGAGAGGAGAGACCTTTGCTACTAGGCAATGTGGGACTAAAAAAGAGTTTTGATCAGCAAATATAGAGAATCCCATGAAAAATTAGGATTAAAACAGTCCCTGGATGAATTCTACTCTTCTAGCCATTAGATCTTGATCAAACAATCCCAAAATTCCCAAAAACCACATTTTAAAAGCCTAAATCCAATCAAAATAGGTGTGGACCATCCAATCAATGATTGATGAAGAATATCTGGCCGTCGAATCATGCCTGGATATTTTAATCACCATTAGGAGCTTTGTCAGCCATCGGATTGTTGCCTGGATCACTATCGGCCATCTGATCGTGCAACAGCCATTGTTTCGATTCGAATCAAACCACGAAAACATTGTAGCCATTTGATCTTCACTAGGAATGACCATGGCCACCAGATGGTGCATCTGTTGTTCCTGTGGACCACGTAAACCATCTACACCATAGATCGCAACCAATTGGCACTTGTCTTTTGTAGATGAAATTACCATTTTGCCCTATAAGATGCGTGAGATTTTTTCTGAACCTCTTAAGGATCTCAGTCTGCCACGTGGTGATCAATGATTCACCATGTTCCACCGAGCTAGCGATCTATGCCTGATTTCATGGATCGACCGATTAGTTTACTATGCATTAATTGCCTAATGGGCTGGTGGGTTGGCACTATGCATGGGTTCACGAGCTTGCAGGCTAGCTTCTCATGCTGGGCCAGCTAGTTGGCATGCCAGCTGGGCTAGGATGCACCAACTGAGCTATTTTCAATGGCTTGGCTTAGCGCACTGGCTAAGCCGACTCTACCGATTAAGCCATTTTATTTATTTATTTATTTATTCTTTTATTTCTTTTAAAATTCATACAGGATCTAATTCAAATCCGATTTGCTCCAAATTTAATTTGTTTGAACCAAAAAAATGAGCTCTTTTTATTGATGAATATATTTTTTAAAATAGATAAAGAAAAAAATTTATTTTTAAAAATAAAAATAAATTAATTTATAAATTAATATTTTTATTGGTGTATTTACAATAATTATCACATCCTCCAACTTAAGTTTTGCTCATCCTCAAGTAAAGAAAGAATTTACTTTTAGAAAACCTTTTAGCTTTAGTATTTCAAATTTCACCAAACAATTTTCAAAATGGCCATTGATGTTTAATAGAGCTTCAATAGAGCTTAAGTGAAGTATGTCATTAGAGTATTAATATAAAAATTAAGTAAAGAATATTTAACTTTTTTGAACTTTTTCTAAATTATTCCTATTTTTATCTCTAAATCTAACCTTTCATATGGTTAAGCGTATTATCACTTCCACCCTTTATTTATTGATATTTTTTATTCACATTGCCCTTTTTTGATGTGAATATCATTGCTTACTTAGACAATGGGACCTGATTACTCTATGAAAAACCAGTGTATTTTTTTATTTTTTAACATGTTGCACCACTATTTAATGTCTTAACCTTTTATGTTTTCTATTTAATTCCATGTAGCAAGTCTTGGGCCAATGACTCTCCAAATTAATTAGCTTTAGAGTATTATATATAAAATACCCCTCAGGGCTTACTAGCTCGAATCAAACAGGCTATAAGTTAAGACCAGCTTTACAATGAACTTCTTTATCCTTCTTACTTTTTGATATGAAACTCAATGCTTGCTTAGACAAAGAGGCCCAATTACTCAGTTAGAAGTACTTAAAAACTATTTTATTTTTTTTAATATAAAGAAATGTATAGTTATCCTACACAAGCCCATAAAAAGTAGACTTTTCTTTGATGCTTAGTAGAAAAAATTAGAAAATGCTAAAAAAAATTATTTATGTTCTAGACTTAACTCTTTATTAGATTTTCTTTAATACTTGATCCCTCAATATCTCATAAATTCTCTTGATCTATGCATCAATTTTTCTTTAAAAAAAATGCTTAGTTCAATTTGAATTCTTAAGCATAATCAGGATGTCTAAATACTAAATACTTAACTTTTTTAAGGAATTTAAAAATTTTAAAATTTTTATTATTCTCTCCCTCCAACTTAATCGAATATTGTTTCCTCAATGGAGAAGAAAAAATAAAGGATGTAATAAAGAACATAGAAAAGAATACACCTGACTCAATATATGTTTTTGTGTCCAGTATGGAATTTTGAAAATTGGCTCTTCTCCACTTATTCAAAATATCCTAAAGAAGAAAATAAACTAAACTGTATAATATTAGATATAAAAATAAATAAATTATTAGGAATTGCTTTCATAGTCTAGTTACATCTTCAGCTAGAACACAGTGTAGTTACTATCCATATCAAATATTGATTGAAAATTCAAATGATTTGTGGATTGGCCAGATCTTAAGAAGAATAGTTGTGACCCCATTATTTAATAATGGGACAATAGGATGCGACTCCTCAGTTCTCTGACCTTAGTTGTATTAGCAATTTCTCCTATTTGTTCTTCTAGAGAATGCTCATGAATTTGAGTTTTTGGGTTAGGAGATGTTGTGGGTAAAAATTAGTTTTCCTGCCGATAAGTCCTAGCGATGACCTCCTATTTTATCAGAATCTACGATCTTCTCAGCAATAATTAACTGCAATAATCTTGTCATGAGCACATACCAAAAGTTGATGAACGATCTGAATAATAAAAAAGTAGCTGTTTCAGTTACGTTCTGCTTTTTTGGCTTCGTGATGAATAATGGAATTTCTTGTATCGAAGCCCAACCCATCACTGGACAAGACAATGATTGAGTGATAGATGGATCCTTCTAGAACGGACTCCTTCTAGTCATGCTCCTTCCAGACAGCTCTATAATGAACTCCCTCCTAGTCGACCTCCTTTCCAAAATGAACTACTCGTTAGTTACGCTCCTTCCTAGAATGGACTCCTCTGTCTACATCCGTTCTATGTCGATATTATCTCAATCGAACCTTTTCAAGATGAACTCTCTAGTCAGTCTGTGGGATCTACTCAAGCTTGTACAGCCATTACTAAATTGGTTTAAAAGGACTCTTTAGCATGCAAGTTTGGTTCTATAATGACTGGAACACATGGTAGCTATTTGCGGATGCGACCTTAGTGCCTTGACCTAGCACAGAGGTTTTCTGAACCAAACATGGATGAACTACATTAGGGCAACTGAGAATGATGGTTCTTGTTATAAGTCTTGAACATCGGACTCATACCATCATTAGCTTCAAGCAAACCTCAGATCTCCGTTGCACTAACAAAAGCTCTTCAAAGTAGAAATCCACCTCCGGCTAGACGATCGGATCTTTCCAATCGTTGAAAGAAGCGAAAAATAGACGATAATCAGCCTATAGGAATTCTACCTCGAAACTCCCCATTATGGAATCTCTAATAAATTAAGGAAGTAATTGGATAAATGACAAATCACTCTCATAAAACTTCATGTACCCGAGCGCCCACTATATCAGTGGTTATTTGACCGTCACGCATCAATCTGTTTAACAGCGCTGATCGTCATCTATTTAAGAGACCCTCTAGATCCTTCTTTCTCTGAAGCTTAAACTCTCTGGCTATTACTCTAATATTTTCTTTTAAGTAACTCATTTGTTGGCCGGAAACGTAACTTGATTAGAGATTGCGCAGATGCAAACTTCGATCAGAAGAAAGATTTTGTAGGGAATACAATCGACGTCCACATTTCCCTAGCCCAGATCAGCAATCTCTAGGATCAGCATATTTTTGCACACAATAGAATTGGCATAGAGGAAGAAGGGATCCTTGTGCTCTTTCTAAAAGAATGTCAATTGAGTTCATCTTCTTCTTGCTTTCATCTTCAATTCTTAGGTCTTTTTCTATGATCTCTTCTTGTTCCTGTTAATCACACTAAAAAGGCTACAATCATTGGATTGATCTACTTCTCCGCTGCCTTAGATTTAACCAGATCACCGACTCTTACATGCCATCTCGGCACATAAACCCTCACTCAGTAGTTCTTGTGGATTTTGGGAGCAGTTTAACTTGCTAATGCAGTGGTGCAAGGCCTCACAAAGGATGGTACAGGCATGTAGCAACCTCTAGTATGGCATCAGTCGTGAAGAGGACTCCTCTGGAAAGAAGCTAAGCTAGCAAGCAGATAGTAAACACCCTAGGAAGAAAAGGTAGATGAGTAGAGAGCCCCTTTTCAATCATATTTTCTCAAATGAGACTCTTCCGTTTACAGCCATAGCCTCTAGAGATCGCTTAGATTGAGATGATACCTCGATAAAAGCTCCAAGAATGGAAATCGATAGATAGAAACTTCGCATTGCCGAGCGCTAGAACCATAACGATGAAATCTTGCACTAACCACTATTCTCTAACTTGGATTATAGCAGGAGCCTATCCTGCAAAACACCATGCAAGCTTCTTAATTTGAGAATTACAACAAAACCACCATCGAGGCCAGACCACCTTGATGCTTTAGAAAATAGTGATGCTACTCCATGGTTCAGCGATGCCATTGCTCGTATTGCGAGCTTTACTCCTCTACTTATTGAAGGGAAGCAGCAGAAAACTGGTAACTGGACCTCAAATCAGGTACCATCATTTTTTTTTGGATCAATTTGAGCACGAATTGTGTAGCTTCATTTTTTATCCGCAGCTGATGCTAGAGATTGAGGTTCCAACTCATCTTTGACTAATCATCAACAAAAATAGGGGGAGTTGATTGTAGCTCAGTGGCTGAGCCTAATTATTAGGATGTTGTAATCAAAACTATTAATCAGCATGGTGTTCTAAGTAAGTTTGGTAGTTTAGATATAGTGATTTTTAATTGAGCTATCACACTAATGAGGTCTTGAATGAGTTAATGGCATATTACCTTCCCAAATCCATTACTTAGCCATGCCTAATCGGATTATGTTTAATTATAGATACTTAATAACTTGCAGCTGACCTCCATATTAAACTAAGGTTGTTAGTGTGATTATCTAGGTGCCATGCAATTAGATAAAGTCCTCTATAAGACTTGATGACAGATGGAAGGATATTGAATCTGATTGATTTCCTCTCTTACTATTGAATATTAATTAATCCTCTAAATTATTAGGTCATTAAATAAAATTCAAGGGGTATAAAAGATCAAGCCTCATTAAGTTAGATAATAAAAGTGCCATTGTTTGATGATCATATGAGGTCATAAGATTTGGTGCTTATTCTAACTTGATAGATGATTCATCATTCTATAATAATGATAACTAGTAGCTCTTTCTGTATAAGATAGTTAGCGTTGGGCGGCCAAATAGTTGGCTAATCATATTGTTTCTTAGCATGCTCTCAGTTGATTCATGTTATAGTGTTGGGTAATTGTATCCTAAATGCAAATATCTTTGTTATAGATGATTAAGTTGAAT
>QRFJ01006430.1:0-88060 GCA_006176705.1 Cocos nucifera | reverse complement strand
AAAATAATTGATTTTAGATGTCACATAATATGTGATCAGATTTGAAATCAGAAAAAATTAAAATTAAATAATTAGGAACTAAGATTAGAAGATATGCATGACTAGTTCTAGAATAGAATAGTTCTATAGAATAGTCTTGTATGTTTTTAATTTAATCTGATTAACCTATATTTTAGATCCATTTATTTACTATTTGCTGATATTATAATTATTATAATAATATCTAAAAAATAGTAAATAAAATTATTTAATTACAAAATAAATTTACGAAGAGTCCTTCTGCTTTAAGGCATCTCTTCGTATTAATTCTTTGTATTCCACATGGCAATTTCTTCTAAAGGGGTGTGAGATAGGCTGATGGGCATGAGATTATAAATGGAAATAGGCATGTGAAAATTGAGGAGGTGCCCCTACGTACATTATAAATAGGGCGCACTCCATAGTGTCTAGACAATTTAAAACTCTTCTTTCTTTCTTACCACTCTCCCTAGTTGTCCAATTTTTTTCTTCCTTTCCTTGTTAAGACAAGTCCTAATTAAGGGCAAAAGGTTTTTGCTTTAGGACAAGGGCTTAGAAAGATTGTAAAGGAAGATAAGGAGAAAAGATAAGAAAGGGTAGGCAAGAAGGATGACAGTAAAAGCTAGGAAAGGTTCTGCCCAAATAATTAAAGTTCTTATCATAAGAATTTTAATTAAAATAATCAAAGGTGCTGGTGTCTTGATCAAGTCTCCGTGTAGATCAATGTTAAAGGGTAAACACGTGGGAACCTAGTGGAATCCCTGACGGACTGTTATTAGTGATCAAGGTCAAGTTGGAGTTTAGCAATCAGAGGTATGTTCCAATACCTTCATTTATGTTATAAATGCATATTATATGATTTAAATTCTAAAAAGATGGTCCTAGGTTTTGGATTTGATTATATGATTTTATTATTTTATTTTAAAATCCATGCTTCTGCCTTGTATACCAAATCCTACAGTGGTATCAGAGCAAACCTTATTAGACTAAATCATATGTTGTTATGTTTATGCTTTAATGGCAAAATTATCAATATGATATGATCATATTTAAAATTTTAGCATATTTTTTAATATGATGTGATCATATTTAATTTTTCATAATTAGATTATGATGTATATCATTTTGTAAGGTTGCCCTGGTATAGTAATAAATGTTCACTATGTGATTATGGTTGTCCTAGAGTGATGATACATGCTGATATAATTGATATGATTAATTCATGTTTGTTATATGTTTTGAATTAGAATGTGCATAAAGATCAATTAAAGCCCTCTATAAAATTATATTAAGTTGTAGTATAATTAACCGATGGTAGAACCAATCTAGATGTCAAATTGATCAATTGGTGTCTAGAAAAGTGGTTCATGAGTGGTAAAGAGAACGTGATTTCTAATTGATTCCGTTGTCTAATCTGGTCAATTCATTGATATCTAAGAAAAGCAACAAGAGGACCCCCACCTCTCTCCCACTTACTAGGCCAATTCAGTTGATTTAATTCTAGATTGGGTGCTTAGGCATTTCTTTTGGAATCTGGCTTGAATATGCAGCGAGCCAGCTCGGATATGCAGTCGAGCTGGCTTGGGGTGAGATCAAACCAGCTCGAGGTAGATTCGTGCCAGCTCTCTCAGGCAGATAGAAAGCGGTGCTCAAGCTAGATGCTATTGAGCCAGCTCGATTGTGGATTGAGCCAGCTCGATTGTGGGTTGAGACAGATGGATTCTTTTGATTTACTACATTAAGGCCATCCTTCATGCTAGTTCATTATTATGTCATAAACCATATTAGGTTTGTTGTGCAATCACAAGATCGATTATGGGGACTGATGTAAATATTGATCTAGTGTATAATGATGCTTACGACATTTTGGATATACTACTTTGTTGTGTAACCACAAGGATAGTTATATTTCTTAATGACTATATGGAAATGAAGGATCCTACTTAACTAAAATATTATAGTTTATTGTGCTAACGTAAAGGTATTAATGTTTTAGAGATCAAGAATATATTGAGAATTGCATGAGATGTAATTGAAAAGAATTTTCTACCTTTGAACTTATAAAAGATTTGTTGTGCAACCACAAGACCTTCTATAAGGAATTAGGATCTCAATCTCACTAAAAAAATGATTAGATTTTCTTGATTATCATATTTGAGAATTATGATATTTGATAAAATAGTAGGAGACACAATTAAATTAAAGTCCTAATTTAATTGTATATGTCATCATGAGTTGTTTGCTTATATAATGTTCCTTATTATGTAGAATAAATGGCTTCTTTACTTTCACTACGTTCAATTTTGGATTCAAATAAGTTGATCGGTCCTAACTATGTGGATTAGATGAGAAATCTAAAAATAGTACTTAGTCAAGAAAAACTCTCCTATATTCTTGATGCCCCTGATCTTGAGCTATTAGTGGAAGATGCTTTAAAGAAAAAAAAGTTCACATACAAGATGTGGCAAAATGATTCTCTTACTATCAAGTACATCATACTTGCCTCCATGAGAAATGAGTTACAGAGACAGCATGATGGCATGGATACTCAGTCCATATTGCTCAACCTAAAAGAGCTTTATGGAGAATAGAGTAGAACTGCTAGATATAAGATATCTAAGTAGTTATTTCGTACCAGGATGGCAGAGGATTCATCCGTGCAAGACCATGTATTGATGGTAATTGACCTAATCAGTCGATTAAGCCAATTAGATTTTGTCATGGATGGAGAGTCGAGTCAGGATCTAATCCTGCAATCATTTTCAGAATCATTTTCTCTCTTTGTCATGAACTATCACATGAACAAATTGAATACTTTCTTGCCTGAGCTGTTAAATATGTTCAAAATAGCAGAGAGTCATATCAAGAAGAATAAGGCTCCTTTTCTTTTTGTAGATGGGATCTCCAAGAAAAAGATAGGCAAAAAAGATTCTAAGAGGAGGTTGAACCCTAAAGATGGCATAAATAAGAAGAAGGGAAAGAAGGCCTCCGAACAAATGACCTATTTTCACTATGGTAAAATAGGTCATTGAAAAAGAAATTGCAAGGCTTACCTTGCAACTATGAAGACTGGTGCAAATAATGCCCCAAAAGATATGTATGAGATATATAAAATATTGTCATTGAATTCTTTCATTTCAAACTCTTGGGTATTAGATACCGGCTATGATTTTTATATATGCAAATCTTTGCAGAGACTACAGAAAATTAGGAGTTTGAAGATGGGTGACTTCGAACTCTATGGTACTGAAGGAGAGTCCATCCAAGCGAAAGCTGTAGGGACAAATATATTGAAGTTACCTTATAAAAAGATCTTAGAGCTTGACAAATTATTATTATATGCCTAAGATCATTAAAAATATTATATCTATACCCTTGTTATTAAAATAAGGATTATAGTCTTAATGTAATGAGCGAAGGTTGCTCGATCAAATATTCTAATGAAAATTATTTGCAATGGTTTGGCATATTTAGCAATGGTTTGTTGACTCTATGTTTGGATGATAATATATTTCATATTGATGAAAATAGAAAAGTGTAAGAGAGATGACATAAATAATACTTTACTTTGGCATTGTCGATTAGGTCATATTAGTGAGGCTAGGATTAACAAGTTATACAAAGAAAAGTTCTTTGATCCTTTTGATTATGAATCATTAGGAAACTTGTGAATCATGCCTCATGGGTAAAATGACCAAGATTCCATTTAAGTGGACATGGAAGAAAGGACAAATGAGTTATTAGGACTTGTACATATACGGATGTATGTGGTCCTATGACAACTCAAGCCAGAGGAGGATACTCTTATTTTATAATATTTCACTGATGATTTATCTAGGTTTGGATATGTGTATCTTATGAAACACAAATCAGAAGCCTTTGATAAATTTAAAGAGTATCAAAGTATGGTCGAAAAACAAACTGGACAATGTATAAAAATCCTTCGATCTGATCAGGAGGAGAATACTTATCTAGTGAGTTTCTAGACTATCTTAAAGTTAAAAAGGAAATTCTCTCTGAATGGACACCTCCTTATACACCACAATTAAATGGTGTAGCCGAAAGAAAAAATCATACCTTATTAGATATGGTACGGATCCATGATGTGCTTCACTGAATTACCTATTTCGCTTCTGGGGTCATGTCCTGGAGACTGCAATTTACATCTTGAATAGAGTACCTTCTAAATCTGTATCTAGTACTCCATATGACATATGGAGAAGTAAGAAACCTAATCTTAAGTATCTTAAGATATGGGGTTGTCCAGCATATGTCAAAAAAAATTTTGGACATAAACTTGATGCTAGATCAGACAGATGTCTATTTATAGGATATCCTAGAAATAGTATAGGATATTTATTCTACCATCCTACTGAACAAAAGGTATTTGTAAGTAGGCATGCCACTTTTCATGGAAAAAGAATTTATCCTAGAAAGAGGCAGTGGCAGAAATATTGAACTTAGTGAAGTTCAAGAAAAATAAATAGAAATTTCTCAACCAAATAAACACATAAATAAAAGAACCAGAACACATAACTCCTATCCATAGGTCTAAAAGAGTGCAACATACACCTATGAGGTATGGTTTCATTATTGAGAATAATGAAGCCCAAGTCATTGAGAATGATGAACCTCTGACCTATATGGAAGCTAGTCAAAAGTAAGGACTCTTACAAATGGCTGGCTGCCATGCAATCCAAATGGAATCCATGCACACCAACAAAGTATGGACTTTGGTGGATGCACCAGAGGATATAAATCCTATTGGATGCAAATGGATTTTTAAGAAAAAGATTGGAGCTGATGGTCAAATTGAAACCTATAAGGTCAGATTGGTGGCTAAGGGTTTTAGGCAAAAATAGGGGATTGATTATGATGAAACATTTTCACCTGTTGCCATGCTCAAATCTATTCGGATTATGCTTGCCATAGCAGCATACCATGATTATGAAATATGGCAAATGGATGTAAAGACTGCCTTCCTTAATGGTTTCCTTGAGGAGGAGGTCTATATGTCACAGCCAGAGGGATTTGAGTCAAATGAGAGACCAAATCAGGTATGCAAGCTTAAGAGATCCATTTATGGATTAAAGCAAGCATCAAGGAGTTGGAACATCCATTTTGATGAAACAGTAAAAGAGTTTGGTTTTATCAAGAATGTTGGATGAACCATGTGTGTACAAGAAAACTAGTGGAGTGAACCATAGTCTTCTTGGTTCTGTATGTAGATGACATACTCCTCATTGGGAATGATATCCCAATGTTACAATCAGTCAAATTATGGCTATCAAATAAGTTTTCCATGAAAGATTTGGGAGAAGCATCCTATATACTAGGAATAAAGATCTATAGAGATAGATCTAAGAGGATGCTAGGCTTGTCCCAGTCTAGGTACATTGACTTAATACTGAAAAGGTTCAGTATGAATGAAAGTAAAAGAGGTTACTTATCCATGAGTCAAGCATACATCTCTCTAAGAAGATGTCTTCTAAGACACCTGAAGAGAGAAATAGAATGAGTTCTATTCCTTATGCTTCTGCTGTAGGATCAATAATGTATGCCATGTTATGTACAAGGCCTGATGTTGCTTATGCTTTAGGCATTGCAAGTAGATTTCAAGCTGATCCTAGGAGAGAGGATCATTGGAAAAGCTGTGAAAAATATTCTTAAGTACTTGAGAAGGACTAAAGATATTTTTCTAGTATATGGTGGTTCTGATCTTAAACTAGAAGCATATTCTGACTCTAGTTTTCAATCAGACCCAGATGATAGCAAATCCATTTCAGGATATGTCTTTACTCTGAACGAGTGGAGCAGTGAGTTGGAAGAGTACTAAGCAAGCCAACTATAGCTGACTCAACCACTGAAATAGAAGTACATAGCTGTAAGGTGAAGCCATCAAGGAAAGCTGTCTGGATGAAGAAGTTCATCACTGAATTGGATAGTTATTTCCTGAAATTGAGAATCCAGTACCACTTTACTGTGATAATACTGGAGCTAGTTGCTCAAGCAAAGGAACCAAGGTCTCATCATAAAGTCCAAAGCATATTTGAGATGCTTCTATCTCATTTGTGAAATAATAAAAAAACAAGATGTTGTCATTGAATGAGTAGATACAAAGAACAATATAGCATACCCATTCACTAAGGCTCTACCACAGCAACAGTTCGATCACCACCTTAATTGTATGGGATTAAAATATATGGGTGATTGGCTTTAATGCAAGTGGGAGATTGAAAGAAATATGCCCTCAAGCCAATCAAAATTTGTATTTTGATGGGCTATTCTTTTGTCTTCCAAACTCATGTAATGACATTTTTAAATAAATAAAGGTATTTATTTCATCATATGTTGTATCTTAATTATTTATGATTATGATGAATTTCATAAATTAGGGCTATGATTTTAGGATTATGATGAGATCATACCTGTGAGACCTAAAACCTTAAAACCATAATTTAAATATTTCTGATCAATGGAACATTGAGTTGGGGATCAATGTTTTTGGTAAGACTGGCACATTCTATGTATGCTTGATGGAAAGGGTGATTGATCTCATAATCATTTGTGTATAACACTAATATAAGGATGTGGGTGCTCATTAGAGGATGAGTTTACTGAATTGATCTAATTCGAGAACATCTAATGGAGTCTTATCTACATATCAATATATGGTTCTCATAGTGGGAGTTGTGCATGTAATCCTTTGATCTGAGACTACCATAGAATCTTGTATGCATGAATCTGTATTTTGGTTCATACTCATTCATGACTTAGTCATATATGGGATGATCTGAATATGGAGGATTGTATATGGAGGTTATGAGTAGGTCAACAAGAAATTCATCACTCCTAGTAAGAGGAGATCGCATCCTATTTGCTTCAATCGAATGATGATTTAGGAAGACTTTGATCAAAGTATGATGAAAATTAGAAATGATTTTTAATATTTCATTAATCGAATCATCATTATATGATTGAAAGAAAAATGAATATGAAAATGGGTTTGACATGATTCCATATCCATAGTCATATTTGGGATGTAGGGTGATTGAAGGATCCTGTTGTACGGTAACTTTCCACTGAAGGATATTTTTGATATTTTTATCAAAATTCTATATTTTTTAGATAGATATGATACGTTACTAGACGTCAATCTTGTCTTGTTGGTTCGATTGAATTAAAGAATTTAATTTGATTATTAATTAGAAAGAGTTCTAATTGATCAAATCGGGTTAGCAAGTTTTGACCTAAATTGGTTTGGTTAAGTTCTAACCAAATTAGGTCAAATTACACCCGGATCTACTGCTGGCTAGATGTGGAACCCAATGGATTACATACAAAAAAAATTGATCAAGGGTCTAATTGGATTAGATCATATTTGTAGGTTGAATATGCTAGCACATATTGCAAACCATAGCACCAAGATTCGAATCAGATTCAAATCGGATCTAATTTAGGCAAATTAAATCCAATTTAGGTCAAATCAGATTTGGTCCTTAATTGGATTAACCCTTGGCTTGTTGACCTAGGTTTAGGCATCACGTACCAGAATCCCACATGCTAGAGAGTTTCTCTCTTATACATGGGGAGTAACTTTATGCGCCATTGACACTTGGCGCATTAGTTGGTTGCTGCCTCTTCTTTCCTTCTTATCCATTTTATTTCTATGTAAATACTTTATGTAAACTTCAGATATGATGGGAGGCACAGAAGACTCCTTTTGCAGGTGAATGTCCTCTATAGAAAATCTAGAATTTGGATAAGATGGGAGTCCTTACTGTCCCCTCCCTTGTAGGCGCCTCTTGGACCAAGTGAAAGGCCCTTTGGCCTTTTGACTTTTCCATGCCTTATCTCGATGCCCACTTTATGCTTGGCACACCTTTTGAAGGCCATTAGATGGCCTCTAAGTTTATCTCATCCCTTGATTTATGACGTGACATATTTGTTGAAGAAAAAATTTTGATTTTTTGGATCAGGTTCGTTCAGATTTGATCGGATCAAGAGAGATATTTCAAAAATTTTGCTCATGTATCCAGATTAGATCTGAGATATTTTAGATATAATTTTATAAATCTAATAAATAAAATAAAAATAAATTAAATTTAATTAATTTATACCTTGATGTTGGATAATCAGATTATCCTTTGATGATCTTGCTGATTGCCTGAGGTTCTGGATCTAGCCATGCAAGCGCCTGACCTCTATCGGTATCCACTCAAACTGGATCTGAAGATCTTCTCCTTCTTTATCACCTCTCCAAATATCAGATCTGGATCTAATTTGGAGGATCTTTAAAACTTCTTTCGAAGATCTATAGTTGTCTCTGCAGCAATGCAACCTTCTTCCTTTCTCGTCAGCTTTCTCTTGCCTGGATCGCACCAAATTGGAGCCCAAAATTTCTTGGGCATGGAAAGGAGAGAGAGGACCAAAAGTTAGCATGGAGGAGAGAGAGGGGCAGCCTTGGGGTGTGGGCTAAGAGAGAACTCTATAAAAGTTGGGTGCAGATAGGGTTTATATAGACCCTGCTGCGCCATGCAGTGCCACATTATCCCAGCCAATCACGTTGCTTCATGCAATCAGATCTAAATCTGATTGATGAGATGACATCACCTGATCCAATCAGATAAGAGCTCCTTCAATTCATCCTTAGATGGTGCCTAAGATTGGTCAAAGTCTATAGGTTGGCGCCACCTAAGTAAAATCCTAGAAGCAACCTGGAGTCCCGACTGTATGGGACTCCAGGCATCCCTATCCATGCGCACATCTCCCTAGGTGTGCATCCCCTTTTTTCTAATTTCTAGCAAGAGGATAAGCTCTAATCTACTCTCCTATAGGTACATGACACATGGGCAGATGTCTAAATGTCAAAGGTCAATGTTTGACCAAAGTCAAAGACAAGAATTAGTAGGTAACGAAAAATGGCAGGTGTTGTCTCAAATTTATCTCATAAATTAAGACAATCCTTTTCTCACCTGGACAAGCTCCAGTCAAACCAAGTAAAGGTACCTGAGTGAGCATAAACATATTTGGCTCGGTCGAGATAACTTTTAATGATAGTAGAAGGAGAACGTTAGGCTCAATCGTATGCTAGCACGATTTTCTTGAACCTAATTAAATCTTATTCAAATCAATTGAACTGGATTAGTCCAATTGATGATATCCAGATCCAAATCCTTGTTTGTGTGACTTAGTTAGATTCAGTTCTGTATGATAATAGGATATATCGTGATCTCTATCATCGATATCATCGAAACTCCTTTCGATAGATCAGAACTCTTCTGATTCAGACAACTAGAATGATCGATTATCTAAATTATTCTAATTGCTTCCAAAATCCACCAGTGACATCTAGCAGTATATGGTGGAAACCCATCAAAATTGAAAACAAACCTCTTGGTGCAGCTACTTGTGTGATTAAGTTCTTCTATCTTGAGCTCCGATCAGATTAGGGTTAAGGTGAACTCATCAAACCCTAATTTCTATCATATGATTTAACCATTCGATTCAAGTTCGATGTGAAAACCTTAATAGAAACTCTTTCTATTATTTCAGTCTGTCATGGCTATGGGCTTATGAACTTGATTCTCATGATCCTCATAGGGCTGCTCCTCATCCACCAAGGTAGATAGATTCCTTCTTGGTGCAATCCAATTCCTACAATGAACATGCTATAGCCAACATACACCTCAGAATTTTGAATGGCTAGGAGATCGAGTTATGGTATAGTCAAACTATAATACCCTCAAGGTAAATTGTCGATGCACCTTAGGTCAAAGAATCAGACACACCATTGCAGCTTCGAGTTAGTCATCGACGAGAAGGTAGACTTTTTTATGATTGCTCGAGGTGGTCATGCTCAGTGCCCTCGTTCTCTAACGAGTATCTGTACTCTTGCTCTGATGTCTCTACACCATAGACTCAAGACTTATCTACTATAAAGAAGCAATTGTACATCAACCTTTTGGATTAGTCACCATCCTGATGATGATCCTACGGTCGGGAGCATTTTATGAGTTAATAATGAAAATTCATATCTTAAATTTTCAACTCTTGAAAATATGAATTATCATTACCATTAACTCAAAAAATGTATCACAGACACTAAATACATATTTATGATAGAAAATAATTTATTTTATTATTTATAATCAAAATTATAATTTTGCCCCTAGAAGTGTATTACAAGTGTCAGCCAATTCTGGCTTCTAGGGCACACATATCTAATAAACTCCCACTTGACCTAAAGTCAATTGGCTATAAATCTATGTCCCATCTTCTCAAAGTAGGCTTCGATCTTCTGCTGGCCCAACGA
This sequence comes from Cocos nucifera, assembly GCA_006176705.1. Taxonomy (NCBI): domain Eukaryota; kingdom Viridiplantae; phylum Streptophyta; class Magnoliopsida; order Arecales; family Arecaceae; genus Cocos; species Cocos nucifera. The sequence continues at coordinate 77,727 of QRFJ01006430.1, read as the reverse complement.
CCTTATAAGCAGATCCACCACATTATCTACAGAGTCGACTCTCTTGATCTTGACGTAATCCTTCTCGAGGTAATCATGGATGAGGTGATATCGCCGCTCGATATGCTTGGATTTTTAGTGAGATCTTGGCTCTTTAGCTAAAGCTATGGTGCCATTGTTGTCATAGTACAGAGAAATGGCATCTGATGGCATCACTTCAATCTCTGCGACAAACTTCTTATGCCAGAATGCCTCCTTCGTATCTTCTGATGTAGCAACGTATTCTACTTTTATGGTGGAATCTGCTATCACAGCTTGCTTGGAACTCTTCCAACTGACAACACCACCATTACACACAAATAGACTCTCAGATGTCGACTTTTGATCATCTACATCGGACATAAAATTCGAGTCTGTATATCCTTGGACTTGGAGTTCTCCATTATCAAAGACCAACAACATATCCTTAGTTCTTCTTAAGTACTTAAGGATACATTTTACAAAAGTCCAGTGTTCTTCATCTGGATTCGACTGATATCTACTCGTGACACTTACAGCATGGGCTATATCAGGTTGTGTACATAACATGGCATACATGAGACTCCCTATTGCTGAAGCATAAGGGATCTTGCTCATGCGTTCTATTTCCTTAGGTGTGCTAGGGCACATCTTCTTGGAAAGATGAATACCATGTCTGAAGGGTACTAATCCTCTCTTAGAGTTTTTCATGCTAAACCTCTTTAGCACTTCCTCTATGTATATCTTCTATGAAAGTCCTAGCATCCTATTCGGTCTATCTTTATAGACCTTAATTCCTAGAATAAAGGATGCTTCACCTAGGTCTTTCATGGAGAATTCTTTGGATAACCATATTTTAATTATGGTCAACATGAAAATATCATTTCCAATAAGGAGGATATCATCCACGTACAATATGAGGAAGACAACAGCGCTTCCACTGACCTTTTTGAAGACACATGGCTCCTCCTCATTTTTGATGAAACCAAATAATTTGATCACATCATTAAAATGAGTGTTCCAGCTTCGAGACACTTGCTTAAGTCCATATATGGATCTTTGCAGCTTGCATACCTTGTGATCAGCATCATTAGATGTGAAATCTAGCGGCTGTTCCATATAGATATCTTCCTCAAGATATCCATTTAAGAATGCCATTTGTATGTCCATTTTCCATATTTCATAATCGAAATAGGCTGCAACAACAAGCAATGTGCGGATGGATTTTAGCATAGTTACTGGCGAAAAAGTATCCTGATAGTCAATGCCTTCATGCTGACTATAATCTTTTACCACTAATCTAGCTTTGAATGTCTCCACATTCCCATCTGCACCAATCTTTCTCTTGTAGATCTATTTACACCCAATAGGTACTATACCTTTTGATGGATCTACCAAGGTCCAGATTTGGTTTGAGTACATCGAGTCAATTTCTGACTTTATTGCCTCTAGCCATTTCTCAGAGTCGATATCTGATATTGCCTCGTTATAGGTTTTGGGATCATCACCATGAATTCCATTACCTATGAGGAACATTTTCTCTACTTTCTCTGAAATGGTACCTAAGTACCTCTCAGAGGGATGAACAATTCTTTTCAATCTACGAGGTGGAGGAGGTAGTGATTGTATTGGCTCAACCTGATTTGGTTCCAATTGGTCCTTAGCTCATTGTTCTTATGAGACTTTCTCATCGAACTTGACCTACTTTCCAATGCCACCATCTTAAATAAACTATTTTTCAAGAATGATGGCATATTGACTCACAATCACATTATGATCTTCTAAAATGTAGAAATAATATCCTAATGATTCTTTAGGATATCTTATAAATCGAGCTCTAAAGGATTTGAAGTCTAACTTATCCGCTTGTTGTCTTTTGACATGAGCCAAACAATTCCAAATTCTGAGATGACTCAGACTTTATTTTTTATCATGCCATATCTCATACAGTGTGGTAGGAATGATTTTAGAAGGAACCCTATTCAGTAAATATATTGCAGTTAACAAAGAGTGTCCCCAAAGATAATCAGAAAGGTTTGTGAAGCTCATCATAGATCATACCATATCTAATAGGGTCTGGTTTCTCCATTCTGAAACTCCGTTGAGTTGAGCTATTCTAGGTGGAGTCCATTAAGAGACTATGCCATTTTTTTTGAGATAGTCCAGGAATTTTTGACTAAGGTATTCACCTCCTCGATCTAATCGAAGAATCTTAATAGGTTTTTCAGTTTGTTTTTCTACTTTATGTCTGAATTCTTTAAACTTTTCAAAAGCTTCAGACTTGTGTCTCAGAAGATACACATACCCATACCTAGATAGATCATCTATAAAGGTAATGAAGTAGACAAAATTGCCTGTAGTTGGCACATCAAATGGGCTACACACATCAGTATGTACTAGGGCAAGAAGATCCGTGGCCCTTTCCCCATGTCCTACAAAAGGAAGCTTAGTCATTTTGTCATGAAGACAAGATTCATAAATTGGATATGACTCAAAAGTCAACAAACTCAATAGCTCGATTTATTTTAATTTGTTAACCCTATCTTCTACTATATGACCTAGTCTTTGGTGCCATAGATACCTATCATTTGGATTATCCCTAGGTCATTTCATGGCATTCACAGTTTACTCGATATTAAAAATAGATACATCAATATGTAACTGATAAAGACCGTTAATAAGAAAACCACTTATAAATTTATTTCTTTCATAAAGAATGTTATAATGGTCCTTAAGAAAACTAATTACATAGCCTTCTAGTACCAGGCATAAAATAGAAATCAAATTTCTGCTTGCTGCAGGCACATAATAACAATCTTTTAAAACTAAGTCTAAACCAAATGGTAGTCAAAGAGGGTATGTTTCCACCGCCACGATAGCAACTTTTGCTCCATTTTTGATACGTAGGATCATCTTGCCATCCCTCAGTCTCCTGCTATCGTCAAGACCTTGCATGAAAGTACATAAATGAGCATTAGAACTAGAGTCAAGCATCCAACTGGATACAGAAGAAATCGTAAGGTTAGACTCAATAACGAGCATACCTCCAGAAGGACCTGCCTCCTTATTTTTTAGGGTGGCTAGGTAAGTAGGGTAGTTCCGCTTTTAGTGGCCGTCATTGTTGTAATAAAAATATTTTTCTTTATCAACGGCCTTCTTCTTTAGCTCTACTTTTTTCTTCTTTTCTTCTTCCATCTTCTGCTTTTTCACAGATTTCTTCTTTTTTTCAAAAGACTTTCTCTTGAAAGAAGTCCATTCCATAGCAACATTGAGCCTTTAGAACCTTTCGTGGAAAGCTCAGCAGTAACCAGCATATTCATAAGTTCCGCTAGAGAATTTTGAAGTTTATGCATATGGTAGTTCATGATGAACTGCCCATATACATCAATCAAGGATTGCAGAATTATATCATTTTGCAGATCTAGGTCCAACTTCACTCCGAGCTTCTTAAGCTCTTCTAAGTTCTTGATCATCATCAGATAATGATCTTAGACTGACTGTCCATCATGCATTTTAGTCTTGAAAAGTTGTTTAGTGACTTGATACTTGGCTGCGCGACTCTGTTCACTAAACATCTCTTATAGGTGAGCCAACATTTGATGGGCAGTCCTGATATCTTCATGTTGGCGCTGAAGCTCATCAGACATCGAGCCCAACATGTAATATCTGGCCTTATTTTCTTCATCCATCCACTTTTCAAGAGACGCTCTCTATTCAGCGGATGGATGAGCTAGTAAGGTGGGAGGGTCCTAGTCCAACACATGAGTTAACTTCTTGAAATCCAAAATAAGTTTAAAGTTTCAGAGCCAATCCTTGTAATTAGGTCCGATCAGTCTATGGGTGTCCAGGATACGTGCTAGTGGATTGGATGCAGACATTTTTTCTGTAGAGAGTCAAAGTTTTTAGTTAGATATTTAATTAAGATTTGATCAATTTGTTTAGGAGTTTTATTTTTAGACAAATTAGCTTTCACTATTTTCTTGGATCCCTACACTTCCTCTATAGAGATGTGAAAATCTTCATGATTAATGATTTCTAATGGGTGGTGCGGTCCCACCAACCGACTCATCATCTTATCTAATAGTTATTGGTGATGGATTAGCCAATGAGTGAATAACTCTTGTTCAATGATTCTTTAATCATGGTGCATCCAAACTTGGTCTCTAATTCATGGATCTCACCATGTCCAAAATATTGATCCACTCCTTAGTTAAGTTAGACCCACCATTTGCATCGATTAGATTTCTAATTGAGTCTCTCATCATGTTTGAAATATTGAGCTCAATCCATCCTCTAGCCCATAGCATCCAGTGCCTAATAGACATGGTTGCATCTTTTTGGTGCAACTGAACCACTATAACCAGTCAAGAATAATCAACTCTGAAAAGGGCCCGCACATCTACAATGGTGGAAAATCTTTAGACTTAATCTTTTTTTAGGGAGATTTGATTTAGGTCTCATTAAACTAGACTTGACATACTCATAACCATTATGACTAACCTAGTGGCATGGGTTAGCTCGGATTATTGACCACCTCATATCAGAACTGAGCCAACAAATATGGCCAAGTAAGTGAGATCGATGTAAGGGATATGCCATTAACTCGATAAGAATGCATTCGAGTCGAGTAGCTCTCAATTAAAAACTAGTCGATCGTATCTACCAAACTTACCTTAGATACCAAATTATTGAGCCAGAATCAATTGGATTAGCCTACAATCCAGACTCTAACCACTGAGCCTAATTAGGTCTTAGCTTGATTGATCACTCATGTGACTCGATCTTGATCCAGACTTAATCCTATCAGGCTGGTCAATTTAAGCATTGTTTATCCCATCTAACCAACTCTTGATTCAGTTTGATCAACCACTTAGATCTAATTGAGCTATCCAAGCCCGAACCCAATATTATGAATATATATTAGATCTAAAATTCTTAATTTTAGATCTAATTAATATTTTATAATCTTAATTCTCAATTAAGTTTAGGGTTCATAAACAAAATATGTATATTAAATCCTAGGATTTCAGGATCTAGGATTTTGTAGAAAGTAAGTTCTTGATTTTTGATTAAGAACGAACACACAACACCCCTATATATCACAAGAACACCCCATTAAATGAGAGGAGAGGGCATTTAAACCCTACTTTATTCTTATGACTGGACGACCAAAGGGAACACCTTAATCAGAAATATACAAAACTACAAAACTAGTTAGATCTACATCATATATCTCATATATAAAAATTGATCTAACTATAAACATATTTTGCATACATCTCATGTATCATATCATGCATATTTTTAGATTTAAATTATCTCATAATTATCTAAAAAATTATATTTAAATTGATCACATCAAAATAAATTCTAATCTAAATAATTATCTAGAACTATTTTACAACTAGTCTAAACATACATTCATCATATCTCATATGATCCAAAAATTAAATAATTTTATTTATTATTTTTTAGATATTATTATAATATTTATAATATCAAAAAATAATAAATAAATAGATCTAAAATCATAACTTAATCAAATTAAATTATGAACATGCAAGACTATGTATAGAACTATTCTATTTTACAACTAGTTATGCATCTTGTAAAACTTAGATCTAAATTATTTAATTTTAATTTTTTTTATTTTAGATCTAATCACATCTCATATGATATCTAAAATCATCTAATTATTAGATTAAAAATAAATTAAAATTAGATCTAAATAATTTAGAGAATCTGGCTCTGATACCAGTTGAAGAGAAATCTTGATTTCTCGAGTCAGGTTCATTCAGATTTGATCGGATCAAGAGAGATATTTTAAAAATTTTTTTCATATATCTAGATCAAATTTGAGATATTTTAGATTTGATTTTATAGATCTAATAAATAAAATAAAAATAAATTAAATTTGATTAATTTGTATCTTGATGTTGGGTAATCAGATTACCCTTTGATGATCCTGCTGATTGCCTGAGGTTCTAGATCTACCCACGCAAGCACCTGGCCCCTACCAGTATCCACTCGGGCTGGATCTAAAAATCCTTCTTTATTACCTCTCCAAATATCAGATCTAAATCTAATTTGGAGGATCTTCAAAACTTCTTTTGAAAATCTGTAGTCGTCTCTACAGCAGTGCTGCCTTCTTCCTTTCTCGTCAGCTTTCTCTTGCCTAGATTGCACCAAACTGGAGCCCAAAATTTTTTGGGCATGGAGAGGAGAGAAAGGACTAGAAGTTGGCATAGAGGAGGGAGAGGGATAGCCTTAGGGCATGGGCCAAGAGAAAACTCTATAAAAGTTGGGCGCAGATAGGGTTTATATAGACCCTGCTGCGCTATGCAGTGCCACATCATCCCGATCAATCATGTTGCTTCATGCAATTAGATCTAAATCTGATTGATGAAATGACATCACTTGATCCAATCAGATGAGAGCCCCTTCAATTCATCCTTAGATATTTTCTAAGACTGGTCAAAGTTTATAGGTTGGTGCCACCTAAGAAGAACCCTAGAAGTAACCTAGAGTCCCAACTGTATGGGACTCTAGGCATCCCTATCCATGGGTGCACGCCTCCCTAGGTGTACACCCCCTCCTTTCTAATTTCTAGCAAGGGGACAAGCCCTTATCTGCTCTCCTATAGATGTATGACACATGGGCAGATGTCTAAGTGTCAAAGATCAATGTTTGACCAAAGTCAAAGATAAGAATTAGCGGGTAATGAAAAATGGCAGGTGTTGTCTCAAATTTATCTCATAAATTAAAACAATCCTTTTCTGATCTGGACAAACTTCAGTCAGACCAAGTAAAGGTACCTAAGTGAGCACAAACACATTTGGCTTAGTCGAGACAACTTTTAATGATAGTAGAAGGAGAACGTTAGGCTCAATCGTATGCTAGCATTATTTTCTTGAACCTAATTGAATCTTATTCAAATCAATTAAATTGGATTAGTCCAATTGATGATATCTAGATCTAAACCTTTATTTGTGTGATCTAATTAGGTTCAGTTCTGTATGATAATGGGATATATCATGATATCTATCATCGACATCATCAAAACTCCTTTCGATGGATCAGAACTCTTCTGATTCAGACAACTAAAATGATCGATCATCTAAATCATTCTAATTGCTCTCAAAATCCACCAGTGACACCTAGTAGTATATGGTGGCAACCTATTAAAATTGAAAATGAACCTCTTGGTGCAGCTACTTGTATGATTAAGTCCTTCTATCTTGAGCTCCGATGAGATTAGGGTTAAGGTGAACTCGTCAAACCCTAATTTTTATCATATGATTTAACCATTCAATTCAAGTCCGATGTGAAAAACTTAAAAAAAACTCTTTCTATTATTTTACTCCACCATGGCCATGGGCTTATGGACTTGATTCTCATGATCCTCATAGGGCTGCTCCTCATCCACTGAGGTAGATAGATTCCTTCTTGGTGTAATTCAATTCCTACAATGAACATGCTATAGCCAACATACATCTCAGGATTCCGAATGGCTAGGAGATCGAGTCATGATGTAGTCAAACTATAACATCCTCAAGGTGAACTACCGATGTACCTCAGGTCAAAGAACCAGACACACCACTGTAGCTTTGAGTCAGTCATCGATGAGAAGGTAGACTTCCTTATGATTGCTCGAGGTGGTCACGCTCAGTGCCCTCATTCTCTAATGAGTATCTATACTCTCGTTCCGATGTCTTTACATCATAGACTCAAGACTCATCTACTATAAAGAAGCGATTGTACACCAACCTTTTGAATCAATTATCATCCTGATGATGATCATACGATCGAAAGCATTTTATGAGTTAATAACGAAAATTCATGTCTTAAATTTTTAACTCTTAAAAATATAAATTATCATTATCATTAACTCAAGGGATGTATCACAAATACTAAATACATATTTATGATAGAAAATAATTTATTTTATTATTTATAGTCAAAATTATAATTTTGTCTCTAGAAGTGTATTACAAGTGTCAGCCAATTCTGGCTTCTAGGATACACATATCTAACAATATTAAAGTCTTACGACTCTTTAGAAAAAACTTATGTAGAAATTTTATGAAGAGTCCTTCTGCTTTAAGGCACCTCTTCATATTAATTCTATGTATTTTGAGTGGCAATTTCTCTTGAAGGAGCATGAGATAGGCTAATGGGTATGAGATTTTAAATGAAAATAGCATGAGAAAATTGAGGAGGTGCCCCTACATACATTATAAATAGGGGCGCACTCCGTAGTGTCCAGACAATTTAGAACTCTTCTTTCTTTTTTACCACTCTTCCTAGTTATCCAATTTCTTTCTTTCTTTTCTTGTAAAGACAAGTCCTAATTAAGGATAAAAGGTCTACTTTAGGACAAGGGCTTAGAAAGATTTTAAAAGAAGACAAGGAGAAAAGAAAGATAAGAAAGGGTAAGCAAGAAGGATGATAGCAAAGGCTCGAAAAGGTTCTGTCCAAATAATTAAAGTTCTTATCATGAGAATTTTAATTAAAATAATCAAAGGTGCTGGTATCTTGATCAAGCTCCCATGTGGATCAACATTGGAGGGTGAACACGTGGGCACCTAGTGGAACTCCTGATGGACTGTTACTGATGATCAAGGTCAAGTTGGAGTTTAGCGATCAGAGGTATGTTCCAATACCTTCATTTATGTTATAAATGCATATTATATGATTTAAATTCTAATAAGATGGTCCTAGGTTTTGAGTTTGGTTATATGATTTCATTATTTTATTTTGAAATCCACGCTTTGGCCCTGCCTCTATAGGTTGTCCACATAAGGTCTCGATGCAAGATGCAAAGTCTAATGATAGGAAATCAGCACAGCATGCTAGTACTGTGCTGATCCTTCTTTGATGGCTGATCTAGAATCTTCTTCTTCAAATCTTAGACTCTCTAATTTTCAAAAGAAAGGAAAGAGATTTATAAAGAAGTGACACCTCTCCAAAATTACAAAAAGAGAAGGAAGGGATCAAGAGAAAACCCTGAAGAAGAATCCTTTCTTCTCCCTTCTTTTTCTCTCACCAGGATACAATGGTTTGTGTCTCAATGAAGCACCATGCCCAGATCTTCTTTGCACCCAAGCTTTCCACATCCAAAATCTCTCTCTCAGATCTAAAACCAATAGAAAACTCATGCTTTAACTCCCTTTAAATAGAGAGTTATGACAGAGTCAAATATCTAGAAAGGTAGGTTCAATTTGAGCAAGGATTGAGTTGCCCAACTCTTAGGCATCCCCTCATTTTTTTTATGGACTCTAGAGAATATTTGTAAATAAGTCTTCTATTTATTATAAAACAATCAGAGAAAAATCAGATGGTTTGGTATCTCAAAGAAATAAGAAAAGATGATGTATCAAACTCTACCTAATAGAGACCTAGGTCAAAATAACTTATTTATTTTGACCTATTCCATAGCTTATTTTTTTCTAAAATGGTGGGAGACATAAAAAGGATGTGGATACTCTCTAGAAATAAAATTTTTCATAAAGATTCCATGGGAATTAGTGTGGAGGCATATGGAAAGCAAGGTGGCGCAAGAAGAAGAAATCCTCGTCACACTAGGACTTCTAGTTTTGACTTAGTCCAACTTATTATTTGAACCCTATTAAATCAAAACTAATGCAACCCAATTAGAGATGATTTTAATCCAACTAAGAGCCTAATTAAATTTGATTAAATTAAATTAAATTTTAAATCAAATTAAAAATTGAGTGCATACAACTCCTAATTGAACGAGGACTTGTTCACCCTTGCAACTGGCTCATCCAATAACTCAAATGGACTTGATTCAATCAAGTCCAAATCAAATCTAATTAAATTATATTTAATTAGATTTGTTAGAAATAAACTTCACTCTCACTAAAGTTCAGTCTGATGCTTAGCCTAATATAACTGATAATCATAGAAGAGCTTCGATCGGGAATTCTCCAGCAGCCAAACTCCTTCCGGACTTCTCCTTCAGTCAAATTCCTCTAGCAGCCAAAGTCCTTCCGAACTTCTTCTTTAGTCAAATTCCTTCAGCAGCCAAACTCCTTTCGAACTTCACCTTCAGTCGGATTCCTTCAGGAGTCGAACTCCTTCCGAACTTCTTTTTCAGTCAAATTTCTCTAGGAGCCGAACTTCTTTCGGACTTCTCCTTCAGTCAGATTCTTCCAGCAGTCGGATTCCTCCAGGAGTCGAACTCCTTTTGGACTTCTCCTTCAGTCAAACTTATCCATCAGTCAGACTCCTTCTGGACTTCTTCATTAGTCAAACTCCATCCGAATTCCTCTAGTGGATTACTTTCAGATTTCAACTAGTATTCCTCTTGGATGATCTCCTCTAGCCATATTTTTTTTAGGAGTTCGAACTCCTCTGGAATTGACATATGTCAAAGCTCTTCACCAATCAATGCCTGCTTCCTCCAAATTTTAACTTTTAAATCTCAATGAATGGGTGACACCTCTCTCCGTAATAAATTTCACGTGACCCCGAGCGGCCCACTACTGGATGGTTATGGTAATAAATTCTACGTGGCTCCGAGCAACCCACTATCAGATGGTTATGGCTATACATGCTCCATCTATAAAAATGGATCCTTTAGATATATTTTCTCTAAGTTTTTTTCTCCTTTCTAAAACTCTACTAAATTCTTGTCTGAGCACTTCATTTCTGTTGGCCAGAAGAGCTGACCTGATCATCGGAGGATTCTGTTGGAGCCACCACCACCAACTCTGAATGGGATTTTATTTTGTAGGTTACTGGTGGCGACCTCTTCTTCCTTAACTCCAGCTCTATCCGGCATCAATCAGATTCTACACCAATAAAATTGGCGCTAGAGGAAGGGCTCTCTGTTCCTGTAGTTTCTTTGTTCTTAAAGGAGTGCTCAGCAGTGATCTCTCTTCTTCCTCTCTAGAGTTCTTTCCAAAAAAATGCTTTCCAAGAAAGCTTCGACTCGATGATCAATGACCTCTACAGTCAAATCTCGTCCAGATTTATCCACTCTCACTTCAGCTTTGGTAACTCAAGCACCACCTACAGCCATGGTGGATGCGGGACAGTTCAACCTGCTGGTCCAACAGGTTTGCGATCTCATAGAAGTGGTGTAGGCCATACATCATCAGGCTCCGATGCCAATTCGACTAGAGCAGGCTTCTCCGAAGCCCCATGATCCGATCGAGGAATGGCCGACTTGGGCTAGTTGGTCGGTGACCTTCAAAAAGGAGAAGCAGAGGGTGGAGAGCCCTTACTCGGACCATGGCTTGATCCAGGGGGAGCTTTGCCTCCATCCCATCAGAAAACTCTAGAGATCAACGATCGTGAAGATCTTCTAAATCAAAGGCTCCAGGAAATAAGCCGACAAATCGAAGAGCTCCATCATACTCCCTCCTCATATGGTAATAATATTTGCACTGATTTTTCTTTTTCTTAGAGGATTATGTAAGAGCCCATTCCGTCGAACTTCAAGCTTTTCCAATTTGAAAGCTATGATGGAACCTTTAATCCAGTCAATCACCTAGAGGCCTTCCAGACCATGATGCTGCTCCATGGCACACCAGATGCAATCTTATGCTGAGCTTTCCCATCTACCTTAAAGGATGCAGCAAGAAACTAGTACTTGGTGTTGAAGTTGGGTATGATCTTCTTCTTTGATCAGATGAGCCATTAGTTTGTGGCTCACTTCGTCAGCAGTCAACATCTATACCGAGGTTCGAATTTTTTGATGAATATCAAGCAGAAGGAGGAAGAATCTATCCGAGCTTAGGTCACTCGATTTAATGTTGCTGCATTAGAGGTTCAAAATCTAGATCAGTCTGTTGCAATGGCCGCACTCAAGGACGGCCTTCAGAAGAATGATTTGCTGTTCTCCTTGGAGAAGAAGTACCTCAGGAACTTTGTCGATCTACTAGCTCAGACTGAAGGATATACCCGAGCGAAAGAAGCCTTCAAATTGAAAGCCGCTGAAGGAGGGCTGAATGAAGTTTGGCCATGCTCACGGACTCTCCTCGAGCACAAGTGGGCCCAAACTATAAAAAGGATATGCCCGAGCGGAAGAAGCCTTCAAATTGAAAGATGAGGAAGCCACTGATGGAGGGTCGAATGAAGTTCGGCTATGCTCACGGACTCCCCCCGAGCGCAAGCGAGCCCAAACTCCTCCTCGAGCTCATCATCAAAGAAGCCTCGACAGAAGGGCAAGATGAAGTTCTCCCCCCAGAAGGTTTCACAACTATGTCCCCCTCAATGCTCCAAAAATGCAAGTATTGATGGAGATCAAGGAGCAACTACTGATGCTTGAAAGGATACAAACCCACCCTGGCAAGCATAATCCTAGTATATATTGTTTGTATCATCATGATCATGATCATGATACTGAAGAATGCATTCAGCTCCAAGATGAAATCGAGGAGCTCATCAGGAGAGGCCGACTGGGTCAATTCCTTATACATTGGTCTGAAGCAAGAGAAGATCAACCAAGGGCATTGCCGCAACTAGAATCGCTAATAAGGGAGGAACAACGAGCAGATCGACTGGCTCTCGACATCATCAACACTATCTCTGAGAGACTTAGTGCTTCGACGAGCCACCATCTCTTAGCCTCAGAGTTAGAAAAGGCTTGTCCCAAATTGGGAAGGCCCATATGAAATAGAGAAGATCATCTGGCTCGAAGCTTATCGTCTGAAGGAGCTCAAAGGAACAATGCTCCCACGACCTTAAAATTCAAAAAATCTGGGAATGTACTGCCAGTAATTTTCCTTCAATAAAATTCCTCCATTTCAATATTATTGTTTATTGGTGCAAAAACTATATAATGACAAGAAAGAAGCAATCAAAAGTATTCATGTTAGGAACAAGAGGAGAACCTCATCCTAACATGAGCAAGTTGAAGACCTTCGATTATTTAAGACACGAGGAGAACCTGGTCCTAACATGAGCAAGTCGAAGACCTCTGGTTATTTAAGACATGAGGAGAACCTCATCCTAACATGAGCAAGTCAAAGACCTCTAATTATTTAAGATAGAAAGAGAACCTCATCCTAACGTGAGCAAAGTCGAAGATCTCATTGATATAAGATAAGATGGAGAGAGAGGCCGTACCGATGACCCCAATACTTCAATAGGAGATAAGATCTCCTACAACCTCGACTGAAGATAAGATTTCCTCCGAGCTTCAATAAGAGAGAAGATCTCCTACAACCTTGGCTGGAGATAAGATCTCCTTCAAGCTTCAACTTCAACAGGAGATAAGATCTCCTACAACCGCGGTTGGAGATAAGATCTCCCCCGAGCTTCAACTTCAATAGAAGATAAGATCTCCTACAATCTCGATTGGAGATAAGATCTCTTCCGAGCTTCAATAGAAGATAGAATCTTCTTCAACCTCAATAGGAGATAAGATCTCCTACAACCTCGATTGGAGATAAGATCTCCTCCGAACTTCAACTTCAATCTCAATAGGTGATAAGATTCTCCTACAACCTCGACTGAAGATAAGATCTCTCCTAAGCTTCAACTTCAATAGAAGATAAGATCTCCTACAACCTTGACTGGAGATAAGATTTTCCTCGAGCTTTAACTTCAATAGAAGATAAGATCTCCTACAATCTCGGCTGGAGATAAGATCTCTCCCGAGCTTAACTTCAATAGGAGATAAGATCTCCTACAACCTCGGCTGAAGGTAAGATCTTCTCCGAGCTTCAACTTCAGCAGGAGATAAGATCTCCTACAACCTTGGTTGGAGATAAGATCTCCTCCGAGTTTTAATAGAAGATAGAATCTCCTTCAACCTCAATAGGAGATAAGATCTCTTACAACCTCGGCTGGAGATAAGATCTCCTTAGAGCTTCAACATCAACGGGTGCAAAGCCCAAAATATAACTTTGATAGTCATCTTTTTTTGTACTTCCTTTCTTCAAATTTCGAACTCGAAAGTGGGGGGACTATTGTTGGGGATAAACCCTGCTCCGTCGAAGTCTAGTTTGATGCTTAGCCTAATGTAACTGATAATCATAGAAGAGCTTCGATCAAAAATTCTCCAGTGGTTGAACTCCTTCCAGACTTCTCATTCAGCCAAATTCCTCCAGCAGCCGAACTCCTTTTGGACTTCACCTTCAGTCGAATTCTTCTAGGAGCCAAACTCCTTCCAAACTTTTTCTTCAGTCAAATTTCTCTAGGAGTCGAACTCCTTTCGAACTTCTCCTTCAATCGAATTCCTCCAGCAGTCAGATTCCTCCAGGAGTCGAACTTCTTTCGGACTTCTCCTTCAATAGTCGAACTTCTTTTGGACTTCTCCATCAATCAAATTTCATCTAGATTTCTCTAGTGGATTACTTCCAAATTTTAAGTAGTATTTCTCTCGGATGATCTCCTCTAGCTGTATTCCCTTTAGGAGTTTGAACTCCTCTAGAATTGACATATGTCAAAACTCTTCACCAACCAACGTCTGCTTCCTCCAAACTTCGACTATTAAATCTCAATGAATGGGTGACACCTCTCTCCATAATAAATTTTACGTGGCCCTGAATGGCCCACTATTGGATGGTTATGATAATAAATTCCACGTAGCCCCGAGCGACCCACTATCAGATGGTTACGACTATATAGGCTCCGTCTATAAAAAGGAACCCTCCAGATATATTTTTTCTAAGCTCTCTTCTTCTTCCCAAAACTCCATTGAATTCTTTTCTGAGCACTCCATTCCTGTTGGCTAGAAGAGCTGATTTGATCATCGGAGGATCCTACCGAAGCTACCACCACCGACTCCAGATGAAACTTTATTTTGCAGACGGCGATCTCTTCTTTCTTAACTCCAGCTCAATTGGCATCAATAGATTCTGCACCAATAATCTCAGCCCTCTGGCTAAATCAAATTAATCTAATTAGCAATCCAATTGCTAATTGATCCTCCCGCAATACTTGTACTAGGTCAAACATCAATTGTATTGACTGTTTGACTTAAGAATAAATTTAAATCATTGATCAACCATTTGATCAGATCAAGATCTTTTATATGTGTGACCATATATCTAAGTCAGTAGCATAGGAATAAATTTTTATACCAATTAAAATGACCATCTAGTAATGATATCCAATGGCCAGATAGGTCGAATGTGTGAAGCAACACTCTTAGAACCCATATGGATATGGTTTTCATATAATTCATCCTGTTGATCAAAATGCTCATATGATAACTTAGGATTTAACTATCAATCCTGATTAGATCATCCATATTATATTTCAAAATACCAAACCCATCTTATGGATTATGCTGGCCAAGGTTTTGTTAAATTAAAATACAGCGATGCATTTTTTTCAATCTCTTGGAGTGGTCAATCCTATCTTGATCACTCACCGACTTTACAAGTACTTGACTGTATCCAGAAATATTTCTTAACTAAATTAAAAATTTAGATAGTCCGGTACCAAAGCATAGTGAGTTATTTGCAAGTCATCATGGTGATCTCAGATCTAAGGGATACTTATACCCATATCCCATTAGAGTAATTTTTGATAGTAGAATGTGTTGAAAATAGTATCCCAAAGCCAATCATCAGCTTGTTGATGATTAAGCTAATTTATGTAATTATATATAAGTTATTAATTGAATAAAAATTATTCTAACTTTTCATCATAAATCTTTTATCTTCTAATAAACTTCTGTCTGTTATGATGAAGTCCTTTAGACTATTTAGAATCGATAAAAAAAAAATTATCATTTAGTTCTTGAATATGTTCGTGATCAAATGATATATTATCATCGAGAATGATAATATTTATTGAGTATAGATCAATGTGTGCCATATAAGTTGGTTGTCCTCTTAACCAAGGAGTGTGGAGACACTGGTATGGTATGCAGGTGAGATGTAGGGATATATTTGCACTAAACATGACCAACTTCAGAGCTTTTCTACTATCAAGAATTGCTCTGATGGAATATGGACATAAGTGTCCTTCCGACTTGAAATCACCATGATGACTTTCAAGCAACTCACTATACTTTGATGCTGGACTACCTAAATTTCTAATTCAGTGATGAAAGATTTTTGGATACAGTCAAGTACTTGAGGAGTCGATGCGTGAGTCAAGATGAGATTGACCACTTCTGGTCTCAAGAGTTGTGTTCAATAATATTTCAATTTAGCAAAGCCTTGGTGAGGATAGTCCTTGTGAGGGGTCACATGATTAATTGCTTTGAGACACGATTTGAATGTATCTTTCAGGGTTGATAGTTAAACCCTGAGTCATCCTATGCATTGAGGTCAAAGGGATGAATTATGCGATAACCAAATTCACATAGATTCTGAATTTTGTGATTGTATTATTTGGCCTATCCAGACATCGTGTACCATTGCTAGATGGTTACTTTGATTAGTATAAGAAATTGGTTCCTGTGCTATCGGCTTAGGTTCAAACTTGTGGGGTCACACACACTAGAGATTTCTATCTAATCTAATGGTTGATCAAGAGAAGATTGATTAATAATTTGATCACTAATTAACTCAATTTGATTGAGTGATTATTTTTGGATCAAGACCAATTGAATTGGATTCATTTGGATTTGATCCAATTGGATTATGAGATGATCTAATCATCAAGAAGGTTTGATCTTTGATCTGATCAGAGATTTAGCTTGATTAATTTTTAATTTAATTAGGATTTAACTGAGCCTAATTAAGTCTAAATAAGTTGGATTTAAATTAATCTAATTGGACCAACCAATTTGGATTGGATTGGTTCAATTGGATGTCAAATAAAAGACTAGTTTGACTAGTCTTCCCATGCGCCACATCACCAATATTTGTACCATCATTTCTTCATGAGAAAGAGGTTTCTCATGATGATTTCAATGCAAGGGAGGATGCACGTTCCTCCTTCTCACGTGCCTTAAAGATTGGCCTGATCTAGTTATAAATTCAATTCAAATGGGATTTGAGTTTGAATGGGTAACCTCTTGATCTAAGCCAATCCCACACATCTTTCATGTTTATGTGCATCTATAAAATAATTGATTTTATGGACATGCATAACAAATAGAAGAAATAAAAGAGAAGAGAAAGTCTCTTCTCTGTGTGCATGAGAAAAAATCAGGTGCAAGGTATTTGGGTGAGTGCATATCCTAGGATCTCTACCTAGGTTTAGGATTCCAGATTGTGAGTTACGAGGATCGTGACTTCACAAAACTGGTGGAAGATCTCCTCTTCATCATCTTCTATGTTCTTTGGGATCTAGAGCATCCAAACACCCTATGAAGAAGATCAAAGAAGTTTGATCTACATCAGCCATTGAAGACTTCTATTCGAGCTAGCACTCGGGAGGAGTTGATCGGAATCTAGGCCTCATATGGATTATCCATGGAGGCCAGATATGTGTGTGGCTGCATCATGATGATCAGATCTACACCATGGAGATCAGATTATGGAGATCATCTATCCATAAAAAGATAACATGTTCTGAACATATAGAAATAGTAAAATAGTTTTACTACACTTGCTATTTTATTTTTCAGATATGCATGTATATATGATATATTAGATTCTGATTATGTAGAATTTTTAGATTAGATCTATAACTTTTATTATTAATTTAATTAATAATAATTTTTGCTATGTATGATTTTTAAAAAAATTTTTGAAAAAAGAACTAGAAACCCTGCACGTTTTCTTCAATTGGTATCAGAGCGATAGGTTCTTTGATGTATTATATATGCATGATGTAGATTATTTTTAGATTGGATCTAAATAATAATCTGATCTAAAAAATAAAAATGATGATCACACAGACTGTACGTTGTCCTGCTGTAAGGTTTACCTATTATAGTGGAGAGTTTATTTTGGTATGTTGCGATCTATAACACTGATCATAAAAACTTTAGATTAGATCTAATGATTTTTTTATGATATGTTTAAACATGTTTAATCTGAATTTTATCATGATTAACTGTTTAGATTAGATCTAAATAATTTTATGATTTTTATGTAGAGTACATAGATTTAGATTAAACATGAACAGGATCTTGGGAAGGTTCTGTTCATCGGTCAAGCCGGCTCGCTTAGGAATCGAGCTAGCTCGACCAGCATGCCAGTCATGATACACTTTCTAGATTGATGCTTTAGTAAGCTCAGTCAGAAATCAAGTCAGCTTGACTTCAATTCGGGTAGCTCGGATGTAACTTGAGCTTGCCCAATGGGAATGTTAGGATTCTGACTTTTTGCCCGAGCTGGCTTGGCTTCTATTTAGGCCAGCTCGGATGGATTTCGAGCCAACCTGATTGAGAAGTTGCCTGAATGTCATATTTTTCTGATTTTATGTGATCAAACCTATATCTAGTGCTTATTTATGAAATAAGCTGACTCATTTTTGAAATGAGTCAACCTATTTAGTGAAACAGTGCTAGGATGTAAAGAATCTTTCTAAACTTTAGAAAAAAGTTTTCAAAATGTTGAACTCCAACCCTCAGCCCTAAAACTTAATTGAGAATTAAGTATGATGAATTAGGTTTTAGAATTATGAATTAAAGATCCTAAGTCATTGATCATAAAATGTAGGTTATCAGATTAGTCAAATTAAGTCCATTAATTGGGTTAGACCTAAGGTTAGTTAAAGAATGGACTAAATTAGAGTAATTGATCAAATCTAATCAAATGTTGATTTAGATTAGGTCAAGGACTCTTTAGACCAAATTATAATAGTTGTAGTTGGTCAAACCCATGCTTTTAATGAGGACCAAATGGACTTGATTCATGACTATGCGGTCGAACCTAAAATTGCTAGGATGGTCAAAATTGAAATTAATGAATCGGATGATATCTAAGATAAGTCTGATAGCTCAGACCAGTGGTTTTTAATTAGGAGCTACTCATACTGATTCGGTCTTTGATAAGTTAATGGCAAAACCCTTCCACTGATCTCACTTACCTGACCATCCTGGTGAATTAGTTTTTGATTAGACCACTTGATAATTTAGGCTCACCCATGTCAATTAGATAAATCAGTTTGACTAATTTAGGTGCTCCTAATGCTGGCTTTAATTAGATCCTTATTAATCTAACTTGGTGAAGTCAGAGGAAGGATCCAAATTGGCTGGTCAATTCTTCTTAAATTTGGTTAATAAAATTCTCTAAAATTATTAGATTCTTAAAATGATAAAGTTATAGTGATAAGTAAGTCATAGCCTCCCATTAAGTTGAGTGATAATGGATCCATTAGTTTAATAATCATTGGAGGTCCAAAGACCTGGTGCTTATTGACTAATAGAATTATCATTCATAATATGATAATTTGATCATATCTTTTCAATGGTGGTCGGTTGATCGGCCAAAATCGGGCTGATCATTCATTAGTCTGATGCACCAAATATGGTCATGTTAATGGTTGGACCTAACTGGATCTTTTCAGTAGAGGCCAAAGCCTACTGATTAGACTTCTGGGTCAAAAATTAAATTACTAGAAGTTGTTTGGTGAAATAATTGGTTATGAACCTATCCATAGGTGCACACGAGTTGACCAACCAAAGTTGGGCTCGTATGTAGTCTATGTGGATTCTAGTATCTACTAAAAATTTAAAAATAATTTCTTAAATTGGAGGTAGAGACTACCGATTTGAACAAAATAGTAGGAGGATCTTTAGACTAAAGTTCAAGTCTCTAGAGTAAATAATTCATATACTAATTAGGTCTATGATTTTTCTTTTATGCAGAAATGGCCACAATCCTGTCGCTCTGATCATTGTTGGACAATGATAAACTCATGAGACTTGACTTTGATAGCTAGTATCGAAAGTTGAAGATCATCCTGAAGTATGAACAGATCTTATATGTATTGACTGTCCGACACCTGAGGAGCCAGCCCTGAATGCTATTAAGACGGTGAGAGACACTTACCAGAAGTGGCTCAATGATCATACCACCATTCGATGCATTATGCTGGCGGTAATAAATGATGAGTTCAGTTATGGATTTAAAAATGCCCAGTCCGAGGAGATGCTTCAAATATTAAACGACTTCTTCAGCACGCCTGACAATATTGAAAGGCATAAGACTAGTTATGCCATTTTCAATGCTCGTGTAAGGGACAGGGTGTCAGTCACTGATTATGCATTGTACACGATCAAGATGAACGAACATCTGAGTAAGCTGGGTTTTTTCCTGCATTAGCAGCTCAAAAAAGATGCGATCCTAAATTCATTGCCCAAGTCCTTCTTTCCTTTCCATATTCATGTCAGAATGACAAAGCCTGTAGTGAACTACCATGGGTTATTAGGATTGCTGTAGAACCTTGAAAAGGATCATTAGCTCTAAAAGGGGTCAGTGAATGTAGTGGGAGGATCTTCTTCTAGTCGACCCTTTAAGAAAGAGAAGAAGAATAAGAAGAATAAGAGTAAGAAGGTGCAGTCGCATGCTGAAATGTCTGCACAGGATCAGACCAAGAAGCACAAGCTCGATCAGAGCCAGGCAGAGTGCTTCTTTTGCAAGAAGCAAGGAGATTGAAAGAGAAACTATCCTCAGTACATTGCCATTTTGGACCCGAACAGGCCAAGAAGAAAGCAAGTGGTTGCTGCATGAGATAATTATATGATAACACCTTACAACTTTTTAATTTATGATACTATTGCCTGGATATTAGATACCGAAAGCCTTTATCATATTTGTAATTCGATATAGGATTTACAGGTCAATATGAGATTTGGTGAAGGTCAGAGATTCCTAAATGTTGGAGATGGAAGACAAGTTTCAGTTTTAGTTTTAAGAGTCATGAATCTTGTAATTAATTCTCATAGAGTTATTCTTAGTGATTATCACTTTTATCCAAGGTTTTTATTGAATGTAATTTTTGTAGATCTTTTGAATAAGAATAGTTATCAATTTTCAATAAAAGTAAATTTTTATGATATTATTTTGAATGATATTATAGTTTGTATTGGATAATTGAATTACAAAATTTATCTATTATTACACCCTGTTAACGTAGTCCAAACCTCCAGTAAACTTTCTAGAATAGATGATGTGTCAGATGTCTACCTTTAGCATTGTAGGCTAGATCACATCAACAAGAACCGAATAAATAGGTTAGCTCAAGAAGAAATTCTTGAGGTCAGTAATTATGAATCACTACCAATGTGTGGTCCTGTCTTCTTGGAAAGATGACCAAATCATCTTTTATTGAAAAGGATGAACGTGCCAGTGAACTCCTAGGTCTAGTACATACTGATGTATGTGGACCCATGAGCACAAGTGCTAGAGGTAGATATTTCTACTTCATAACCTTCACAGACAATCTATTGAGGTGTGAGTATGTCTATTTGATGAAGCATAAGTCGAGAGTCATTTAAAATGTTCAAACTATTCCATAATGAAGTAGAAAGGCAAATTGGGAAGAGTATTAAAACTCTTCAATATGATCGAGGGGGTGAGTATCTTTTCAGTAAATTTCTAACATATCTTAGAGAGAATGAGATTCTCTCCTAATGGACTCCTCCTAAAATACCACAGCATAATGGTGTGTCTGAAAGAAGAAATCAGATTCTGTTGGACATGGTTCGATCTATGATGGGATTTGTCGATCTGCTGATCTTCTTTTGGAGATATGCGCTCGAGTTAGCTTGTTATTTCTAAATATGATTCTGAGTAAGTCTGTTTCTAAAATATCATATGAGATGTAGATAGGGCATAAATCAATTCTCTTGCACCTTAGGGTTTGGGGGTGTCCGGCTTATGTTAAATGTTTAGTAATGAACAAGGTCGGACCTAGGTCTGACAAGTTTAGCTTTATAGGATACCCAAAAGAGATCAAAGGATATTACTTCTACCTAGCTGATGAACAAAAGGTGTTTATTAGTCTTAAGGCAATCCTTTTAGAAAAGAAGTTTCTTGGTGAAGGGACTAATGCCTTTAAGATCGAACTTGAGAAAGTTTGATAGGTGGAAGAACTGACACAAGTAGCTAAATCTGAATCAGATTTGATTCGATTAGACCCGGAGCCTATTGAACCTATACCTTTAAGGCGATCTAGTAGAGTATCACGTCAGTCAGATAGATACTATAATTTCTTGATCCGGGATGGTGATCCTATCAAATTTGATGAGAACGACGAGGATCCGATCACCTATATGGATGCAATGTAGAGACCCAACTCAAAAAAATAGCTTGAGGCCATGAGATCCAAAATGGAGTCCATGAAGGTCAACGATATATGAACATTGGTTAACCCATCCAAAGGAATAAAATTCATAGGGTGTAAGTGAGTCATCAAAAGAAAACGGAGCATAGACGAAAAGGTGAAGATCTATAAAGTCCGTATGATTGCCAAGTGGTATCATCAACATTATGATATTAACCATGATAAGATATTTTCTCCTGTGGCAATGCTCAAGTCCATTTGGATCATGCTTGCAATCACTATACATCTGGATGATGAAATCTGACAAATGGATGTAAAAATAACTTTCCTAAATAGAGAGCTGGTGAAGAGGTGTATATGATATAACCTGAAGATTTCACATTCATAGATGAGTCTAAGGTGTGCAAGCTTAAAAGGTTCATTTATGGACTGAAGTAGGTATCTCAGAGTTGGAACATACGTTTTGATAGGACGATCAAGATGTATGGCTTCGTTAAGAATGAAGAAAAGTCCTGCATATATAAGTGGACTAATGGTCCAGTAGTTATATTTTTCGTTCTATATATGGATGACATTCTCTTAATTAGGAATGATATCCCTACATTACATAGAATAAAGATTTGGCTATTGTCACAATTCTCCATGAAGAATTTGGAAAAGGCTTCCTACATCCTAGGGATGAAGATCTATAGAGATAGATCTAAAAGGTTGCTTGGGTTGTCCCAGTCTACGTACATAGATCCTATGCTGAAGAGGTTCAGTATGGAGAATTTTAAGAAGAGCTATGTATTGATAGGCCATGAAATTTCTTACTTGAAGAGAAATAATCCGACAACACCTCAAGAGAGAGAGCGTATGAGTAGAATTTTATATGCTTCAATAGTGGATTCTATCATATATGTCATGACATGTACGAGATCAGATATGATATACTCACTAGGGGTAGTGAGTAGATACCAATCTAATATAGGGGAGAACCACTAGAAGGTTGTTAAAACTATCCTAAAGTATTTAAGAAATATTAAGGATTAGTGGCTTATTTATGATGAATCAGACTTGAAACTTATAGGATTTACAGACTCCAATTTTCAGTCTAATCAAGATGGTAGCAAGAGTATTTCGGAGTATGCATTTATCCTTAATGATAGTGCTGTCTGTTGGAAATGTTTCAAGCAGCATATTATGGCCGATTCAGTGTGCAAAGTAGAGTATATTGCTATATCAGATGCTGCCAAAGAAGCGGTATGGCTGAAGAAGTTCATCATCGATCTTGGAATTGCACCCTTTCAAGATGGTCTAGTTCTGCTCTTCTACAACATTTCTGGAGCCATTGCTTAAGCAAAAAAACCCAAAGCACACCAACGGTGAAGCACATTCTACGCCGCTTCTACCTCATCCAGGAGATCATGGATTGAGGTGACATTGATCTTTAGAAGATCGATGAAAAGAAGAACCTGATCAACCCATTCACTAAAGCTATTGTAGTGAAGGAGTTCGATGACTTCAAGTCGAAGATGGGTATATGATACTGCACCGATTGGCTTTAGGCCAAGTAGGAGATTGTTGGAAATAGTATCCCAATCAATCATCAGCCTATTGATGATTGAGCTAATTTATGTTTTAAATAAAAATTATTCTAGCTTTTTTATCATAAATTTTTTATCTTCTAATGAACTCCTATCTATTATGATGAAGTTCTTAGGACTATTTAGAATCGACAAAGAAGGATTTATCGTTTAGTTCTTAAATATGTTCATGATCAAATGATATGTTATTATCAAGGATGATAATGTTTATTGAGTATAGGTCGGTGTGTGCCATATAAGTTGATTGTCCTCTTAACCAAGGAGTATGGAGACACTAGTATGGCATGTAGGTGAGGTATAGGGGTACATCTGCACTGAATGTGATCAACTTTAGAGCTTTTCTGCCATCAAGAATTGCTCTGATGGAATATGGGCATAAGTGTTCCTCTGACCTGAGATCATCATGGTGACTTTCAAGCAACTCACTATATTTTGATGCTGGACTACCTAAATTTTTAATTTAGTGATGAAAGATTTCTAGGTACAGTCAAGTACTTGAGGAGTTGATATGTGAGTTAAGATGGGATTGACCACTCTTGGACTCAAGAGCTGTGTTCAATAGTATTTTAATTTAGCAAAACCTTGATCAGGATAGTCCTTGTGAGGGGTCATAGGACTAATTGCTTTGAGATACGATTTAGACGTATCTTTTAAGATTGACAGTTACACCCTAAGTCATCCTATGCACAGAGGTCAAAGGGATGAATTATGCGATAATCATATTCACGTAGATTTTGAATGTTGCGATTGCACTATTCGACCTATCTAAATATCAGGTACCATTGCTAGATGGTCACTTCGATTAGTATAGAAAATTATTTTCTATGCTACTGACTTAGGTTCGAACCTGCGGGGTCACACACACTAGAGATTCCTATCTGATCTAATGACTGATCAAGAAAAGATTGATTAGTGATTTGATCACTAATTAACTCAATTTGATTGAGTAATTATTTTTGTATCAAGATCAATTGAATTGGATTCATTTGGATTTAATCCGATTAGGTTATAAGATGATCCAATCATCAAGAAGGTTTGATCCCTGATTTGATTAGAGGTTTGGCTTGACTAATTCCTAATTTAATTAAAATTTAACTAAGCCTAATTAAGCCTAAATAAGTTTTATTTAAATTAGTCTAATTGGGCCTAACCAATTTGGATTGGATTGGTTCAATTGGATGTCAAATAAGAGACTAGTTTGACTAGTCTTTCCATGCACCACATCACCAATATTTGTGCCATCTTTTCTCCACGAGAAAGAGGTTTCTCATGATGATTTCAATGCAAGGGAGGATGCATGTTCCCCCTTCTCACGCGCTTTAAAGATTGGCCTGATTTTGTTACAAATTCAATTCAAATGGGATTTGAGTTTGAATGGATAACCTCTTGATCTAAGCCAATCCCGCACGTCTCCCATGTTTATGTGCATCTATAAAATAATTGAGTTTGTGGACGTGCATAAGGAATAGAAGAAAGAAAAGAGAAGAGAAAGTCTCTTCTCTATGTGCATGAGGAAAAATCAGGTGCAAGGTATTTGGGTGAGCGCATATCCTAAGACCTCTACCTAGGTTTAAGATTTCAAATTGTTAGTTATGAGGGTCGTGACTTCACAAAATTGATGGAAGACCTCCTCTTCATCATCTTCTATGTTCTTTGGGATCTAGAGCATTCGAAGACCCCATGAAGAAGATCAAAAGAGTTTGATCTACATCAATCATTGAAGACTTCTATTCAAGCTAGCACTTGGAAGGAGTTGATTAGGATCTGGGCCTCATGTGGATTATCTATGGAGGCTAGACATGTGTGTGGCTACATCATGATGATCAGATCTACATCGAAGAGATCAGATTGCAGAGATCATCAACCTATGAAATGGTAACATGTTCTGAACATGTAAAAATAGTAAAATAGTTTTACTGCACTTGCTATTTTATTTTTCAGATATGCATACATATATGATACATTAGATCCTGATTGTATAAAATTTTTAGATTAGATTTATAGCTCTTATTATTAATTTGATTAATAATAGTTTCTGCTGTGTATGATTTTTAAAAAAGTTTTTGAAAGTAGAGCTAGAAATCCTGCACGTTTCCTTCAGAATGCTTCGGAGTTGGTCACGTTTAGTGATGATGTACCCTTATATCTCACCTGTATGCCATATCAATGTCTCCATACTTTTTGGTTAAGAGAACAACTAATCTATATGGCATATAATGATTTATACTCGATAAATATTGTCATCCTAATTAACAACGTATCATTTGATCATGAACAATTTAAGAATTAATCGATAAATCCTCTCTTAATCAAAGTTAGATAGTCCTAAGGACTTCATCACAACAAAAAAAGTTCATTAGAAGATGCAATCTTTATGATGAAAATATCAAAATAATATTTTATTTAATAAATAATTTATAAGTATAAACTAGTACAATCATTAACAGACTGATGATTGATTTTGGAACACCATTCCCAATATACCATGCCTCAATAGTTGTAAATAGTGCGTGCCTTGAGTCCCACTTCAATTATTATCAAATCATCGTTTGGCAGTTACTATGATCTTTCATTCTTTTGATGTAATGATTCGATGTCAGATGCATGACTCATCCTTTCCTCTCAGGTGATGCCACGTGTTTATGGCCTTAAGCTCGTCTTCTACACTCCTTGTGTTTAACTATTATTTAAACTTGAGAGTAGGGGGCATATGTTGGAGGGTAAAATTATGATCCTCAAATGACTAACATGTGGCAATGTCAATGATAAGGCAACCTCAGAAAAAACAATCTCAGTGGTATAGCAACCTCGATGAAGAAATGACTTTGGTGAGTTTGGTGATATCTATTCCAGTTATACATCATATCCCCATAAGTTAGTGATGAGGACTACCTTGGTTGAAGATCTACTGCCTCATATGATGATCCACTATCTTACTCAAGACCTACTAGCCTGTCTGAAAAAGAGGGTTCTTTTGAAGTGCAGGTTGTTAGGAGACCTATAAGGGTTTTTTTGAAGTACAGGTCGTTAGCAGATCTATAAGAGTTCTCTCGAAATGAAGGTCATCAGGAGACCTATATGGTTTCTTTCGAAGTCAAGCTCATCTAAAAGACCTATGATGGATTCTTCCAAATTTCGTACTTTAATACGATCTCTGATAGGCACATCGGCTAAGGAGTTCTCCAAACTACATTTTAGCTTCTGCATACTAATTGGGCCTTCGAGCTTGACATAGGACATAGGAATAAGTGATAATTGCTGAACCTCTATTCCTGCCAAGCCCCTATTCTTGCCAAACCCCTATTCTTGCTAAGCTCCTATTTTAACCAAACTCCTGACTCGACTGACCTCCACCTTGACCTCCAATCTAGGTTTACTTTATCATCTTTGATTCTGCCCGTGTGCATTGAACTCTCAAAATAGAGTCCTACTCAAATTCGAGTACAACTCCAAAGTCCTATTTTATTTCAACTGTAACTTTACCTAGCTGATTATGAACAAATAAGGAAGGGATAATTACCGCATCCTAAAAATCTTGGCCTAAAAACTTGCCATGATATACCAAAATTTAAAAAGAGTGATCTATCATCGAGTTGATCCAATTATTGTCAACATCTATAAAAGGTCAAGAAAAGGAACCCTCGAAAGTATGCAAACCCTAACACCCTCATCTCCTTATTCCTCTAAATCTGACTATAGCATCGAGGTCCCCGCCAAAGCCACCTCCGATCAGAACTTCTTTTGTAGGTCCCCCACTTGAAGGATGTTCATCCAACTCTAGATTCTTCAGTAAAGAGTTGGATTATAGTGGCAACAGTCTGAGTTTATCGATGAAGAAAGAAATTGTCTAGAGATTCTTGGAACATTGTACCTATATTATTGATCTGGTGAATATATAGATACTATATATATAATATTTTTGGAAGAGTTTGTGTTCTTGATTCTGTTTCTTGATCATGTTTAATAATGAATGCTTGTCGGTGCATCAAACATTTCATCCCTATTACTTTGCAAAACATGATTCCCTAGCTTCAGGCCCTTGCAGTTGATATGTGGGCCCTAGCCATGATCTCAACATGAAGAGGTTGCTGAATTGTGTGTTCTGAAAACTGTTGGATGCCCAACCCTCTGTATCTGATCTTGATACTAAAAAAAATAAAATGCAGCATTTTCTTGTTCAAATCTATATCTATATCTATACTATATATGAAAGGAGAGCCTCCTTCAGTGTGACAACTATCGGCCTCCCAAATGCACCACGTGTGAAGGCTTTTCATTTTTTTTCCTTCTCCAAACCTTTTTAAACCCTCCTGATATTTCTTCCAGATGCCAAGGATGCCATAGGGAGAAGCGCTCCGGTGGAGGTGGCGATGAGGATGAGCCGTGGGGGTGAGTCGTGGCAGCCAACCGAGCCATGGAGGGTGGGGGAAGGGGAGGGGGAGGCATGGAGAGCTACGAGGGTGCGACAGCCGGCCAACGCCGACTTCTTCCCCGCTCTCATTATTGCCGCCTCCCGTTGGTCTTCACCATCGCTTTTCTGCTCATGTTTTTTCCTTTGGCAACATTTTTTTTTTGCTTGACCCTATCCAAGCCCTCTAGAACCCTCGTGGATGCACACCATCTCCCCTCTCTCCTCATAGCCACCTCGCATGGGTCTCCACCGTGGCCGTCCTCCCCATCTCCCCGCTCTCCTCGCGCCACCTCTCGTTGGCCTCCACCATCGCCGTCCTCTCTATGATCTCCGACATCGGGCTACCTGCATGTGCATTCCTTCCCATAGCTCTCCTAAAAGAGATGTCGATCTTCTTCATTTTTTGCTCATCACCATCTGCCACCGATCTCCATCATCATCTTCCTCCCCATCATCACCGGCATCAGCCTCCCCTTTTGATTTCCCTTAGTTGCTTTCATTCCCTCTCTCTTTTTTTCTTCGATAGTATTTTCATTTTTTTTTTGCTTCGAGCCTTGTGGACACCCACCTTCTCCCCACATTGGTCACCGCTGCTCCGATCTCCCTCACATGCTTTCCTTCTTGCAGATGTAGACCGCCTCCCTACTTTGCTCGCTGCCACCTCCTACCGATCTTCGCCATTGCCTTCCTCCCCATCATGACCGGCATTGGCTTTCCCCTCTGATCTCCCTCAGGTGCTTTCCTTCCCATAGATCCCTAAATAGAAAAAGAAATGAAAAAAAAGGGAAAAAAAATTTCCAACACGAAAACCTAGTCATCATCTAAGCTTTCGTATTCAATCGTTCCAAGCCTTATGGTGCAGACAGTGATGGGGTAGGGCCACGATGGGGGCGGCATGGATAGCCATGACCTAGGCCTCATGGTGGGGGCGGGGGTGTGGGTGAGGCAATGGGAGGAAGGGAAGAGAGGGGAGGGGAGGGAGGTTGGCGGTGCTAGAGCAGGGGAGGGGAGGGGGTTGCATGGAGCCAGGTGTAGCTTGGTGAAGGTGGCGGCTATGACCTAGGCCCCACGCAATGCTCATGGGGGGGGTGGGGGGTGGGGAGGCATTGGGAGGAAGGGATGGAAAGGGTAAAAAAAGAAAAAAATATTTTAGAAGGTGGAGAAAAAATATAAAAGAAAAAAATTATTATTCTATTAATAATAATTTAAAATATTATTTTTAAAAAATACTAAAGTAATATTAAAAAATTAAAAAAATAATATTTTAAAAATAAGGCTCGGAGCGGTCGAATAGGGAAACGTAGAGGGTGGCTTGGGTTTTGTGTTAGATATTTATCTAGAACATTTGATGGATTTTGTTGTTGCTGAAAATAGTTTGCTTCGGGAGTAGAGTAGTCGGTTTCTCGCAGGGGGTGCTGGAGTGACCTACAACATAAGTCTAGGTTGGAGAATTTGACTCCGGTAAGGATTTTCTAATGCTCAAGTTAGTAGAGAATAATTAAGCAACAACAGATTCTCTAAGAGGGGTTTCTTACTTACCTAGATCCTCAAGATTTATGGTATTTATAAGGAAGCTTTATGTGGTTGTTACACTATTCCGTTAATCTTGGATCGTTAATATCGTCATGGCGAGATTAGAGGCACCTTTCCTGAATGGAAAGATTGTTATCAAAAGGATTAAGATGCCTTATTTGCTTTCGATAGTCGAGGCTGAGTGGAAAATAGCTTACTCATGGCTGGATCATAGTTGTGTAGCCACTAACCCATGAGATGAGTCAGTGAGAATGTAGATGAACTGCCTATCTAAGCCGATCTATAACTTATGAATGCTATCCGAGTCATTGCCAAATAAAATGGTTCGGATCTCCTTCTAGGGATCAACTATCAGTTCAGAGGGTATTATGGTAACTTTCTTATTCTCAAAATATTGGTAAATACCAACTGAGCTGAGGTATTTTGAATTTTGATCAGACGATCTGAGGTATTTATGTTACCACTGTAACACTACCCCCTAGTGCTGAGTCTAAGAATTAAGCGAAAGGACTATTCTCAAGCATTGCTTTAGATTGGATGATTTACGTCTTTATTTGCGATTGCGCTTTGGTGTTTAATTGTTGGTGATGTCACTCCTCAATGCAAGAGTAGTTACAATTAGAGGGCTCATCCATCCATTGATTATTTGGGGAGACAATTCAAAAAGGCATCCGTTTGTCTTCATCTTTCTTCTTTTAAGTACATCCAGAAGGTGCGTGAGAGGAAAAAAATATTATTGCAAGTATAGAGTTTCTTGTCTTTCATATTCCTCCCTCCAGAGTTGTTCCCATGGACGTCTAGGGCTAGATGGATCCTTTGATGGCAAAGACATTAAAAAAGTGATTGGCTCGAAGGTTGCAAACTAAAGCTTCATCCGCTCAGTCCCAAGCTTCTAGGAGCTTCTCCGTTGAGGTTTTAGATGCTGCTCCCTTGATAGCTTCCCTTTCTGTCCTGACTGATACAAGGGGAGATGATTCTTTGTTAGTGGGTGATTCACGAAATCTGATATAGGAGGCCAAGGTCGAGTTGGTGGATTTGGCGAGGGAGGTTATAGATGTGGTGGTAGAATCGATGATGGAAGCTATTGTAGAGGTTGTCCTTGCCATTTGTTCGATGTGCATCATCACAGAGACAGAAGAGAATCTCCCTAAAGAAATGATAGAAACTACGGAGGTGGTTGGTCCCCCTTGTTCAGTTGGAGGGGTCGAAGTCATCAAACCATAGGGGTCAATGATTCCTACTTCTGGTGCATGTTCGATAGAGGTTTGGACAGAGGTGGTGCCCCCAGCCCCTCTTTCTTCTTTGACTGTGGATAGTCTTAGAATTGCTGTTGAGTTTTTGGGGAGCCACTTTGCTCCTATGGATAGGTGGACCCTGGATCGAGAGAGTGCTCAACATCAGATGGTGGGTGCCTTTAGATCTTTGGCTTTAATTAGCCACTATTTGACAAATTTTGCCAGGGCTATCTCTGGATTTTCATCTCTAGAACTTGTAGAGGTGAAGGAAGAGCTCAAAAGATTTAAATATTATTTAAAGTGGAGAAGACTATCGATGCCGATCTGGTTAAGGAAATTGACTATTTTGAGAAGGCTCTTTCTAAGGCTCAGGAGATGATCGATCGGCTAGAAGATGAATTAAGTAGGACTCGTCGGAGGACTGAGATCTTTGAGAGGCAAAGGTCTGAAGCTGATCGAGATTGTCATCGAGCTCATGATGTTATTAAATGCCTAAAAAGGATGCTTGCGGAGAGGAGAGGGTCTTTATCAAAAGCTCGTCTTCCTCAAGAGTCTGATAGTCGATTGAGTAAAAGGCCTAAGTCTTCTGGTAGAGATCATTATGAGGAAGAAGCATCTCGGAGGCCCAAAGTTTCCTCATCTAGAAGAGGATCTATAGCTTAAGAACCTTTAGCTGAACTTCAGGCAGTGAGAGAGAGACTCAATCGGTTGGAAAAAGTTGGGACCGATTCCATCACTAAGGCTTGCAAACTGAGATTCTATGCAGGTTTTAATAGATGTAAGGAGATGGTTTTATCTTGTCTTCCTAAGGATGACATTGAGTTTTTGCATATAGACCGATCGGACAAAAATATAAGGTCTGAGATACTTGTTTGCCTCGGCAAGTTTATGAGTGCATCTGATATCATCACGGGGACGAATAAGGTGGACTCAGGCATACAGGCGGATGGAGCGACAATTGAAGAAAATCCTCCTGAGATGGGCAATTGAGGGATCTTAGATGTACTTTCATTTATTCTCTTTTCTCTTTTTATTTTGTAAGCCATGTATGGTATTTAAAGTTTATAAAAGGAATTTCTCTTCTATCGAAGTGCTTTGCTTCTCCTTTTTGCATAATGTTCTAGACCGTCTGGCTCATTTTCCAACCCGAGTCAAATTTTTGTTGTTTTTGCTATATTCATTGAACAATTCAAAAGAATCCAAAAGGAATGGAATTGAAACCACCATTCGTGTGCTGATTACTATAGCACATTCTCACACGTCTCTTCATGAGTAGAGCAAAGCATGATTTTAGTTATCCATATTGATTTATCATATCAATAATAGAGGCTGCATCTAATCCATGATTGCCACATGTCTAGATCATCTCGATCTCCATCTTTTGCATTCAATGCTCGAAGAAGATGAATCATTTAAATTCTTGTCAATCCGATTTGTATATAAGGCTCAGATGAAACGAAAAGCTAGGCTTTGTTATTTTCTCCTTGTCATAGGTTTTTCACCTATTTGCCTTTTCTCTTCTTTAGTTTCTACTCATCTTCTCCTCTCCATGGAAGATAGCTTGCTCCATGGATCTTAGGTTCGCTCCATTAGCTTTCCAATCGGAGCTGACGGAGGGAGATTTGATAGTGATCCATAGCCAGTTTAATATTCCTCTAGAGTTTCAACATAAAGTCCTGAAGCCAAAGGAACGTGTTTGCAGTCCTCCTCCTGATCAGATAGGTGTATATGAGGAATGTTTTCGAGCCAGACTGAGATTTCCTCTTCATCCCTTCTTCATCATTCTTTTTCGTTATTTGGAGATGTCATTCTATTCAATGGTACCGAATTCATGGTGGCATATTTGTGGCTTCACTATGGCATGCCTCCTAGCCAGGGTAGAGCTAACTGTTATCCTCTTCTATTATCACTTTATTGTTAAGAGGCAAACCATTGCTCGTGACTAGTGGTACGTGACCCCCATGATTTGGAAAGGTGTACCCCTATCGAATCGAGGTGCTCCTTCTATCGTTCATGGCTGGAAGATATAATTTTTGTTTGTCTCCCACACTTCAGGTGAAGACTAAGGTTTCATTGATTAGGGGGAGCCATAAGAAAATTTATTGAACGATCCACTGCTTGGCCTACGCTTGAAGCAGGACCTAGATACTTTGCATGGTTTTGAGATTCTGGAGTTGAAGGAACTCCTATCCGAGTAGATCTTATTTAACATGGGGATTAGCCAAGTTAACCCTTTAGGTATGTACTCATCCTTTATATTAATGTTCATTTAGACTTCAAAATCCGATGTTGATCAATTAATGCCTCGGATCGTAGAGCGGGGTCCAAGTCCGCCCAAGGCTGGGTCTGAAGGTTCTTTGGAAGAGAAGGGCTGATGCTATTGGAGGAAGGTCTAGTCGTCCTCGAGCTGAACTCCTTCCTGCACCGCCAATTTTCAAAATTGAAGGATTTGATCCTCATAACATTGAGGATCTTCAAATCGTGCGGGTCCCTTGTGGTTTGGACCCTTCGGCTCCTGAGGGGAGTCACAAGATCTCTATTAAATATTTATTCAGTGAGGCAATTTTGAGTTTGCCAGCCCCTAATGTCTCTGATCTTTTTTTAGAGGAGGAGCCAACTAATGGAGAAGAAACAACTGGGACCAAGGCAGATGGAACGCCACTTACTGATGGCGCCGAGGTTTTTGAAACTATACCGAGTGGTGCTTCCAAGGTCGCGCTGGGCAAAGAGAGTGTTATCAAGGTTGCCAGAACTTTTGAAACTATGCCAACTGGAGTTGATTGTCAAGGGTCTACTCTTGACGACTACGATTTGGCATGCAAGGCATTCTCTAATTTTCTTCATCTTGCCGATGCATCCAAACTATTGGTCGAGCCCTTGAGGACAAAGAGGCGAAAGGCTTTGGACTACTTTATTCGAATAAGCCCAGAGTATCCACCATTCTGTTCCATTTTTATCTCTTTATTTTGAGATTCGTTTATCACCAACTTTGTGGAACACTTTGGTAGCATGCCCATTATCTGAATGGGTTCATATAAAAAAATATTGATCTTTTGGATAAGGCAACAAGGTTCAAAGTGGAAGCCACAATACTTAAGAGAACCAAAGATCAATTATCGAAGGTGGTTGGGGAGGCTTCTGATAGAGCTGAAGCTGTCGAGAAGAAGGCTCAGGATGCTGAGGCAGCATTAGTGAGATCTGTAGAAGAGAATGCTTGGCTACTCGACATCAATAAGGTTTTAGTGATAGAAATTGAGGAACTCAAAGCTCGAGTTATTAAAGCCAAGGTGTCTAAAGCGGGAGACCTACTTGTGATGAATGCAGTAGAGGAGAAAGCTTCGAAGGTTATTAACAATTTTTAAGCATCGAAAAAATTTAGGGAGGAGAAAGCTTCATTTGCATTGGATGCTTACAATGAAGGAAAATGCTTCGTCCATGAAGAAGTGGCTTCCAAGTATCCAGGATTAGATCAGGCTTTTTGGATGAGGTCCCAGGAAGTTCCGCTTCTGACTCGAAAGATTCTCCCTGAGGCTTTTGTATGTTTCGGCATGTTAGAAATTATTGTATAAAGAAAATTTTATAAATAAAGTCTTCCTTTGTTTTCTATTGTTTTTTCTTCTAATTTTATTTTATTTTATTTTTTTGTTCTACTCTAATCTGAGGAATCATTACTTCGGCTTGATAGGCCTCATATTCTTCGATTTTCATTCAAGAACCCACGAATCAATCTTTTTACCTTTTATGCACGTATTTGATGGGATGTACCCATTTTTCTATGCAACATTGAATGTGCACAATTCCAGAAGCATCACAAAATCTAGAGCATAGCTATGGGGTGGCAGAAAGATCCAATCTGCAATTTACATGTGGCGCAATTTGATGCTTGTGATTATGGTGGATTTGCTTATTTATAGCAACCCTCGGCTCGCCAATTCCTCCATCTATGATATCGAGAACCATTTTGTAAAATGCCTATAAAGTGGCTTAATCCCTTAGAGGGAGATGAAGCTCTTTTTCTTCATCGTGATAACTATCATTTGATCGAAGGAGTTGACAAGTGCTGGTTGGTTTTAATCGATTCAAGGATGTCGGCAATGGGTGTTTCATCGTTAGGCTGCTTCTACTCTCGGTCTTGAGATCTTTGTCACCTCGCTTTTCTTGTAGGAGATGGTTTCTCACTCAGCCCTGAGAGCTCTATCATCATTTTTCTATCCTGAGAGGGTAGGATTTCGTGACTTTTTTAAAGGGACCTGAGATTGTGCCACCCTCATAGAGGAGCAAGAAGAAGTTGAGCTACCACCGAGGGTACTGATGAAGATTGCAACTTATGCTTCGAAGGCTCTCTCAGCTATGGTACCATCCAAGACCATAGTTCTGAGGCTTCGAAGGGTGCTTTGATGCCATCCTAAGATGTTTCCCTGATTATCTATCGTGCATCTACATTTAATGGAGGGGTTCTTTGTTCGAAGGTTGTCTATCAAGTGAATGCTGCTTCAACCTTGATGAGATCTCCCTCATCACTTCTGACTTGTGGCTCTCTCGGTGGCGCTCAAGATTGTGCTACCTTCACAGAGAGGAGTGGAACTGATGGAAGATCCCCTGATTCTAGGTTGGAAAGAATTAGATTCCAAGCAAACCTGGTTTCAACCTTGGTGGGACCTCTATCACCTCTAGCTTGCCATTTCCCTTGATCTGGGTACCTCTTATAGGCTCCCAAAGCCTCGGTGCCATGGAGGAACAAGTTCTAGATGAATATGATTTCAACTCCATCAAGCTTTTTGATCATGTTTTCTTCTCTCTGATAAAAAGAAGGCGATAAGTAGGGTCCTGATTTCATTAGGCCTGTTGCAACTCTAATGTAGAATTTTTACCATCATTTCTTGTAAAAGCAATAGCAACATTGCTCTTATAAGAATTGTTTTTAGTGAGGAATTGTCTTCTTTTCCTTTGTAATAATTTTGAACTTCTTGTTTTTTTTTTAAATTGGTTATGAACTGATATCCCATCTCTTGGGGTCTCATTAACCTAATTAGAGAAATTTTTGACTTAATGCAATTTTGATCTGGGGAGCTTACTGAGTCATAATTTAAACAAAAGAACTTTGTTTGAAGAGACCCTAATTTGAGGAGTTAGTTGAGATAGTCCCAAACCGAAGGGACTTTGAGTCAAAGTGGTTTCAATCTAGAAACATGCTATAATCCATCCTGATCAAAAGGACTCTAGTTTGGAGCGGTTTCGATCCGAGGAACATGCTATAATCTATCCTGATCAAAGAGATCTTGGTTCAGAGTGATTTCGATCCGAGGAATATGCTGTAATTTATCTCGATCAAAGGGATCTTAGTTCGGAGCAGTTTCTGTTAGATATATGTGCCCTAGAAGTCAGAATTGGCTGACACTTGTAATACACTTCCAGGGGCAAAATTATAATTTTGACTATAATCAATAAAATGGATTATTTTTTATCACATATGTGTATTTAGTGTCAGTGATATATCCTTTAAGTTAATGGTAATGATAATTCATATTTTCAAGAGTTAAAAATTTAAGACATGAATAATCATTATTAACTCATAAAATGCTCCCGACCATAAGATCATCACGAGGATGGTGACTGATCCGGAAGGTTGGTGTACAATCGCTTTCCTTTAGTAGATGAATCTTGAGTCTACAGTGTGGAGACACCGAAGCGAGAATACAGGTACTCGTTAGAGAATGAGGGCACTGAGCGTGACCACCTCGAGTAGTCATTAGAAAGTCTACCTTCTCGTCAATGACTGACTCGATGCTGCAGTAGTGTGTCTAGTTCTTTGACCTGAGGTGCATCGACAGTTCACCTTGAGGGTGTTATAGTTTGACTACACCATTACTTGGTCTCCTAGCCATATGGAACCCTGAGGCGTATGTTGGCTATAGCATGTTCATTGTAGGAACTGGATAGCATCAAGATGGAATCTATCTACCTCGGTGGTAGAGGAGCAGCCCTATGATGATCATGAGAATCAAGTCCTGAAGCCCATGGCCATGGCAGAGTGAAATAATAGAAAGAGTTTCTATTTAGCTTTTCACATCGGACCTGAATCGAATGATTACATCATATGACAGAAACTAGGGTTTGACGAGTTCACCTTAACCCTAATCTGATCGGGGCTCAAGATAGGAGAACTTAATCATACAAATAGCTGCACCAAGAGGTTCGCATTCAGCTCTGATGGATTGCCACCATATACTGCTAGGTTTCACTGATGGATTATGGGAGCAATTAGAATGATTTAGATGATCGATCATTCTAGCTATTCGAATAAAAAGAGTTCTAATACATCGAAAGGAGTTTCGATGATATCGATGATAGAGACCATGACATATCCCATTACCATACAAAACTAAATCTAACTAGGTCATACAAATAAGGATTTGAATCTGGTGATCATAAATTGAACTGATCCAGTTCAATTCATCTGAATGAGATTCAATTAGGTTCAAAGAAATCATGCTAGCACTCGATTGAACCTAACGTTCTTCTTTTACTATCATAAATAGTTGTCTTGACTGAGCCAAAGAAGTTTGTGCTCATTTAGAGGCCTTCACTTTGTCTGACTGGAGCTTATCCAAGTTAGAAAAGGTTGTCTTATTTTGTAAGACATTACCTGCCATTTTTGGTCACCTACCATTTCTCGTCCTTTGACTTTGGTCAAAAGTTGACCTTTGACTGGTCAAATGTTGACCATTGATACTTTGACTTTTATCCACATGTCACACACCTATTGGAGGACTGGTGGGGGCTTGTCCCCCTGCAAGAACCTAGCAAGGAGGAGGGCAGACGCCACCCTTGGCGTGTGCCCAAGCTGGAGATGCCTAGGAGTCCCTGTTGGATAGGGACTCCATCTTCTTTTTGGATTCCGATTAGAGTTCTCCTAAGAACCAACTTTGACTGGTCTTAGGCACCCTCTAAGGAGGAATCCTAGGGGACTCTATTCCCATCAATCAGATTTAGATCTGATTTCACAAAGAGTTGTGATTGGTTGGGAAGAAGAGGAGTTGGATCACAGACAGTCTATAAATAAGACCCTACGCCCAACTCAAATTAAAAAAAAAAATTAGAAAATTGAAATCCCACACCCCAAGGCTGCCTCTCCCCTCTTCCTCCATGCCAAACCCACCTTCTCCCTCTCCTCTCCACATCCAAAAGTGTTTTGGACCTTGGTTGGTGCAATCCAGATGAGAGAAAGGCGACTGAAAGCTAGAAGGCTGCGCTGCTGCAAAGGACAACTGCTGATCTTCAAAAGGAAGTTTTGAAGATCCTCCAGATCAGATCCAGATCTAATTTTTGGAGATGTGATAGAGAAGAAGAGGATCTCTAGATCCAGCCTGAGTGGATATCGGTAGAGGCCAGGCACTTGCATGGCTAGATCCAGAACCTTCCGCTGCTCACAGGATCATCAATTGGGTAATAGGATTACCCACTTCAAGATAAATTAAATTTGATTTAATTTATCTAATTTTATTTTAATTATTAAAATAATAAGAATTAGATCTAAAATATCTCAGATCTAATCTAGATCAAAGAAAAAAATTTTGAAATATATCTCTTGATCTGATCAGATCTGAACGAACCTGATCCAAAAAATCAGGATTTTCCTTCAACTGGTATCAGAGTCAAGGTTCTAAAAGTATTTAGATCTGATTTTAAATTTATTATAATTAAAAAATAAGTAATTTTAGATGTCACATGAGATGTGATCAGATCTGAAATCAGAAAAAATTAAAATTAAATGATTTGGATCTAAGATTAGAAAATATGCATGACTAGTTCTAAAATAGAATAGTTCTATAGAATAGTCTTGTATGTTTTTAATTTAATTTAATTAAATCATATTTTAGATCTATTTATTTATTATTTTTTGATATTATAATTATTATAATAACATTTAAAAAATAGTAAATAAAAATTATTTAATTTTAAACATCATATGAGATATGATTGATGCATGTCTAGACTAGTTGTAGAATAGTTCTACATAGTTGTCTAGATTAGAATTTATTTTGATTAGATCAATTTAAATCTAATTTTTTAGATTATTATAAGATAATTTAGATATGAAAACATGCATGATTTGATATATGAGATGTATGCAAAATATGCCATGATTAGATCTAATTTATATATGAGATATATGATATAGATCTAAAACTATTTTGTAGTATTGCATATTCCTGATTAAGGCATTCCTCTTGACCGTCCGATCATAAGAATGAAGAAGGGTTTAAAGGCCCTGTCCTCCCATCCGATGGGGCGTTCTTATGATGTGTAGGGGTGCTGCGCATTCATCCTTAATCAGAAATCCAAAACTTACTTTCTGTAAAACCCTAGATCCTGAAACCCTAGGATTTATTGTGCATATTTTGTTTATGAACCCTACTTAATTAAAAATTAAGATTATGGAATATTAATTAGGTCTAAAATTGAAAATTTTAGATCTAAGACATATTCATAATACTGGGTTCGGGCTTGGGTAGCTCAATTAGGTCTAAGCGGTTGATCAAACTGAATCAAGAGTTGGTTAGATGGGATCAACAATGCTTAAATTGACCAGCCTAATAGGATTAAGTCTTGGTCAAGATTGAGTCACGATCAAGCAAGATCTAATTAGTCTTAGAGGTTAGAATCCGGATTGTAGGCTAATCCAATTGGTTCTGGCTCAATAATTTGGTGTCTAAGATAAGTTTGGTACATATGACCGACTGGTTTTTAATTGGAAGCTACTCGACCTGAATGCATTCTTCTATGAGTTAATGGCATATTCCTTCCACCGATCTCACTTACTTGGCCACATCTGTTGACACAGTTCTGATCTGAGATGGTCAATAATCTGAGCTAACCCATGCTACTAGGTTAGTCATAATTGTTATGACTATGATAAGTCTAGTTTAACAAGACCTGAATCAATTCTCCCTAAGAAAAGATTAAGTCTGAGGTCTTCCACCATTGTAGATGCACGGGCCCTTCTCGAGGTTGATTTTTCTCGGCTGGATACAGTGGCTCAGTTGCACCGAAAAGACGCAACCATATCTATTAGGCATTGGATGCTATGGGCTGGAGGATGAGTTGGGCTCAAAATTTCGGATACGGTGAGAGACTTAATTAGAAATCCAGTCTGTGCAAATGGTGGGTCTGACTTAACTAAGGAGTGGGTCAATATTCCAGATACGGTGAGATTCATGAATTAGAGACCAAGTTTGGGTGCACCATGATTAGAGAATCATTAAACAAGAGTTGTTCATTCATTGGCTAACCCATCACCAATAACTGTTAGGTGAGGTGATGAGTCAGTTGGTGAGACCGCACCATCCATTAGAAATCATTAATCATGGAGATTTTCACATCTCTACAAAGGGAGTGTAGGGATCCAAGAAAATAGTGGGGCTAATTTGTTTAAAAATAAAATCTCTAAACAAGTTGGTCAAGTCATAATTACAGTATCTAACTAGAATCTTTGACTCTCTATAGAAAAATATCTGCGTCCAACCCATTAGCACGTATCTTGGACACACACAGACTGACCGAATCCAATTATATAGATTGGCTCAAAAACTATAAAATCGTTTTGGGTTTTGAGAAGTTAACCCATGTATTGGACCAGAACCCTCCCACCTTACCAGCCCGTCCGTCCACTAAACAGAGAGCATCTCTAGAAAAATGGATAGATGAAGATAATAAGGCCAGATATTATATGTTGGGCTCGATGTCTGATGAGCTTCAGTGCCAACATGAAGATATCGGGACTGCTCGCCAAATGTTGGCTCACCTACAGGAGATGTTTGGTGAACAAAATCGCGCAGCCAAGTATCAAGTCATGAAACGACTTTTTAATGCTAAGATGCGTGATGGACGGTTAGTCCAAGATCACTGTCTGATGATGATCAAGGACATGAAAGAGCTCGAGAAACTCGGTGTGAAGTTAGACTTGGACCTGCAGAATGATATTATTCTGCAATCCTTGACTGATGCATATGGATAATTCATCATGAATTACCACATGCATAAACTTCAAAATTCCTTGGTCGAATTAATGAACATGCTGGTTACCGCTGAGCTTTCTATGAAAGGTTCTAAAGGCTCAATTCTTGCTATAGAACGGACTTCTTCCAAAAGAAAGTCTTATGAAAAGAAAAAGAAGTCCGCAAAAAAGCAGAAGATGGAAGGAACAAAGAAGAAGAAGGCAGAGCGGAAGAAAAAGACCGATGTCAAAGAAAAGTATTTCCATTGCAACAGCGACGGCCATTGGAAGCGGAACTACCCTACTTACCTGGCCACCCTGAAGAACAAGAAGCAAGGTCCTTGTGGAGGTATGCTCATTATTGAGTCTAACCTTATGGTTTCTTCTGCATCTAGTTGGGTGCTTGACTCTGGTTCTAGTGCTCATCTGTGCACTTCCATGCAGGGTCTTGAGGATAGCAGGAGGCTGAGGGATGGAGATATGATCCTACGCATCGGTAATGGAGCAAGAGTTGCTGCAGTGGTGGTGGGAACATACCCTCTTCAATTACCATATGGTTTAGACTTAGTTTTGAAAGACTATTATTATGTGCCTACAGCTAGCAGGAATTTGATTTCTATTTCATGCTTAGCACTAGAAGGCTATGTGATAAACTTCTTTAAGGACCATTGTAACAGTTTTTATGAAAGAAATAAAATTGCAAATGGTTTCCTTGTTAATGGTCTTTATCAGCTACATATTGATGTACCTATTCTAACTATCGAGCAAAATATAAATGCCAAACAACCTAGGGATAGTCCAAACGACAGATATCTATGGCACCTGAGATTAGGTCATATAGCAGAAGATAGGATCAACAAATTAGAGAAAAATGGGCTATTGAGTCCATTGACTTCTGAGTCATATCCAACTTGTGAATCTTG
Organism: Cocos nucifera; assembly: GCA_006176705.1. Taxonomy (NCBI): domain Eukaryota; kingdom Viridiplantae; phylum Streptophyta; class Magnoliopsida; order Arecales; family Arecaceae; genus Cocos; species Cocos nucifera. The sequence goes on along the minus strand of QRFJ01006430.1, from coordinate 35,929 downwards.
TCTTCAAGACAAAATGACCAAACTCCCTTTTGTAGGACATGGGGAGAGGGCCATAGATCTCCTTGCCCTAGTACATACTGTTGTTTGCGACCCATTTGATGTGCTGGCTAGAGGCAATTTTGTCTACTTCATTACCTTTACTGATGATCTGTCTAGGTATGGGTATGTCTATCTTATGAGACACAAGTCAGAAGCTTTTGAAAAGTTCAAAGAATTCAGACATGAAGTAAAAAAATAAACTAGAAAACCCATTAAGGTTCTTCGATCAGATCAAGGAGGTGAATACATTAGTCGAAAATTCCTAGACTATCTCAAAAAAAATGGCATAGTCTCTCAATGGACTCCACCAGGAACACCTCAACTCAACCGAGTTTCAGAATGGAGAAATCGGACTCTATTGGATATGATCCGATCCATGATGAGCTTCACAGACCTTCCTGATTTTCTTTGGGGATATTCATTATTAACTTCTATTTATCTACTGAATAGGGTTCCCTCTAAGACCGTTCCTACCACACCGTATGAGATATGGCATGGTAAGAAACCAAGTCTGAGTCATCTCAGAATTTGGGGTTGTCTGACTCATGTCAAAAGACAACAAGCAGATAAGTTAGAATTTAGGTCCTTTAGAGCTCGATTCATAGGATATCCTAAAGAGTCATTAGGATACTATTTCTACATTCCAGAAGACCACAATGTGATTGTGAGTCGACATGCCATCTTTTTTGAAAAATAGTTTATTCAAGATAGCGGTATTAGAAAGCAGATTAAGCTTGATGAGAAAGTCTTACAAGTACAATGAGCTAAGGACCAATTGGAACCAAATCAGGTTGAGCCAATAAGAATACTACCTCCTCCACCTCGTAGATCGAAAAGAGTTTCCCATCCCCCTAAAAGATACTTAGGTATTATTTCAGAGGAAGTAGAGGAAATGTTCCTCGTAGATAATGGTGCTCATGGTGATGATCCCAAAACCTACAATGAGGTGATATCAAATATCGACTCTGAGAAATGGCTAGAGGCAATGCAGTCAGAAATTGACTCGATGCACTCAAACCAAGTCTGGACCTTGGTAGATCCACCAGAAGGTATAGTACCTATTGGGTGTAAATGGATCTTTAAGAGAAAGATTGGTGCAGATGGGAATGTGGAGACATTCAAGGCTAAACTAGTGGCAAAAGGTTATAGTCAATATGAAGGCATTGACTATCAAGATACCTTTCTCCCAGTGGCTATGCTAAAATCCATCCGCACATTGCTTGCCGTTGCAGCCTATTTCGATTATGAAATATGGCAAATAGACATAAGAACGGCATTCTTGAATGGATATCTTGAGGAAGATATCTATATGGAACAGCTGCTAGGTTTCACATCCAGTGATACTGATCACAAGGTGCAAGCTGCAAAGGTCCATATATGGACTTAAGCAAGCATCTCGGAGCTAGAACACTCATTTCAATGATATGATCAAAATATTTGATTTCATCAAAAATGAAGAGGAATCGTGTGTCTTCAAAAAGATCAATAGGAGCGCTGTTGTCTTCCTCATATTGTACGTGGATGACATCCTCCTTATTGGGAATGATATTCCCATGATGACAACAGTCAAATTATGGTTGTCCAAGGAATTCTCCATGAAAGACCTAGGTGAAGCATCCTTTATTCTAGGAATTAAGGTCTATAGGGATAGACCGAATAGGATGCTGGGACTTTCACAGAAGATGTACATAAAGAAAGTACTAAAGAGGTTTAGTATGGAAAACTCTAAGAGGGGATTAATACCCTTCAGACATGATATTCATCTTTCCAAGAAGATGTGCCCTAGCACACCTGAGGAAATAGAACGCATGTGCAAGATCCCTTATGCTTCTGCAATAGGGAGCCTTATGTATGCCATGCTATGTACACGACCTGATATAGCCCATGTTGTGAGTGTCACAAGTAGATATCAGTCAAATTCAGGTGAAGAACACTAGACTTCTATGAAATGTATCCATAAATACTTAAGATGAACTAAGGATATGATGTTGGTCTTTGGTAATGGAGAACTCCAAGTCTAGGGATACACAGACTCAGATTTCATGTTCGATATAGATGATCGAAAGTCGACATCTGAGAGTCTGTTTGTGTGCAATGGTGGTCCTATCAGCTGAAAGAGTTCCAAGCAAACGATGATAGTAGATTCCACCATGGAAGCAGAATATATCGCTGCATTAGAGGCTGCGAAGGAAGCATTCTGGTATAAGAAGTTTGCTGCAAAAATTAGAGTAATGCCATCAGATGCCATTCCTCTATACTGCGATAATAATGGCACCATAGCCCTTGCTAAGGAGCCGACGTCTCACCAAAAATTCAAGCATATTGAGCGGCGATACCACCTCATCCGCGATTATCTCGAGAAGGGTTATGTCGAGGTCAAGAGAGTCAACTCCGCAGATAATATGGCAGACCCACTTACAAAGCCGTTGGGCCAACAGAAGATCGAAACCCACCTTGATAAGATGGAACTTAGACTTGTAGCCAATTAGCTTTAGGACAAGTGGGAGATTATTAGATATATGTGCCCTAGAAGCCAGAATTGGCTGACACTTATAATACACTTCTAGGGACAAAATTATAATTTTGACTATAATCAATAAAATGGGTTATTTTCTATCACATATGTGTATTTAGTATCTGTGATACATCCTTTGAGTTAATGGTAATGATAATTCATATTTTCAAGAGTTGAAAATTTAAGACATGAATAATCATTATTAACTCATAAAATGCTTCCGACCATAGGATCATCACGAGGATGGTGATTGATCCGGAAGGTAGGTGTATAATCGCTTCTCTTTAATAGATGAGTCTTGAGTCTACGGTGTGGAGACACTAGAGTGAGAGTACAAAAACTCGTTAGAGAACGAGGGCACTGAGCGTGACCACCTCGAGTAGTCATTAGGAAGTCTATCTTCTTATCAATGACTGACTCGATGCTGCAGTAGTGTATCTGATTCTTTGATCTGAGGTGCATCGACAATTAACCCTGGGGGTGTTATAGTTTGACTACACCATTACTCGGTCTCCTAGCCATATGGAATCCTGAGGTGTATGTTGGCTATAGCATGTTCATTGTAGGAACTGGATAGCATCAAGATGGAATCTATCTACCTCAATGGTAGAGGAGCAGTCCTATGATGATCATGAGAATCAAGTCCTGAAGCCCTTGGCCATGGCAGAGTGAAATAATAGAAAGAGTTTCTATTTAGCTTTTCACATCGGACCTGAATCGAATGATTACATCATATGACAGAAACTAGGGTTTGACGAGTTCACCTTAACCCTAATCTGATCGGGGCTCAAGATAGGAGAACTTAATCATACAAATAGCTGCACCAAGAGGTTCGCATTCAGCTCTGATGGATTGCCACCATATACTGCTAGGTTTCACTGATGGATTATGGGAGCAATTAGAATGATTTAGATGATCGATCATTCTAGCTATTCGAATAAAAAGAGTTCTAATACATCGAAAGGAGTTTCGATGATATCGATGATAGAGACCATGACATATCCCATTACCATACAAAACTAAATCTAACTAGGTCATACAAATAAGGATTTGAATCTGGTGATCATAAATTGAACCGATCTAGTTCAATTGATCTGAATGAGATTCAATTAGGTTCAAGAAAATCGTGCTAGCACTCGATTGAACCTAACGTTCTTCTTTTACTATCATAAATAGTTGTCCTGACTGAGCCAAAGGAGTTTGTGCTCATTTAGAGGCCTTCACTTTGTCTGACTGGAGCTTGTCCAAGTCAGAAAAGATTATCTTATTTTGTAAGACATTACCTGCCATTTTTTATCACCTGCCATTTTTCGTCCTTTGACTTTGGTCAAAAGTTGATCTTTGACTGGTCAAATATTGACCATTGATACTTTGACTTTTGTCCACATGTCACGCACCTATTGAAGGGCTGGTGGGGGCTTGTCCCCCTGCCAGAACCTGGCAAGGAGGAGGGTGCACACCACCCTTGGCTTGTGCCCAAGCTGGAGGCGCCCAGGAGTCCCTGTTGGACAGGGACTCCATCTTCTTTTTGGATTTCGATTAGAGTTCTCATAAGAACCAACTTTGACTGGTCTTAGGCACCCTCTAAGGAGGAATCCAAGGGACTCTATTTCCACCAATCAGATTTAGATCTAATTTTTTACAAAGAGTTATGATTGGTTGGGAAGAAGAGGAGTTGGATCACAGACAGTCTATAAATAAGACCCTACGCCCAACTCAAATTAAAAAAAAAAAAAATTAGAAAATTGAAATTCCATGCCCCAAGACTGCCTCTCCCCTCTTCCTCCATGCCAAATCCACCTTCTCCCTCTCCTCTCCATGTCCAAAGAGGTTTGGATTCTTGGTTGGTGCAATCCAGATGAAAGAAAGGCGATTGAAAGCTAGAAGGCTGCACTGCTACAAAGGATAACTGCTGATCTTCAAAAGAAGTTTTGAAGATCCTCCAGATCAGATCTAGATCTAATTTTTGAAGATATGAGAGAGAAGAAGAGGATCTCCAGATCCAGCCTGAGTGGATATCAGTAGAGGCTAGGCACTTGCGTGGCTAGATCCAGAACCTTTCTGCTCACCGGATCATCATCGGGTAATAAGATTACCCACTTCAAGATAAATTAAATTTGATTTAATTTATCTGATTTTATTTTAATTATTAAAATAATAAGAATTAGATCTAAAACATCCTAGATCTAATCTAGATCGAAGAAAAAAATTTTGAAATATATCTTTTGATCTGATCAGATCTGAATGAATCTGATCCAAAAAATCAGGATTTCCCTTTAGTTTCGATCCTAGGAATGCACTGTAATCTATCCCGATCAAAGGGATTTTGGTTTAGTTTCTTTCAAGTCTTCTTATCACATAAGCATTCATTGATAAAATGAGAAAGTGAATTTGTAAATTTGTTTATTCATTTGAACTATTGATAGTACATATGAAGATTAATCGAGTTTCATGGCCTTGGAAGTGATGTTCCATTAAGTTGCTTTAGTCGATAAGTTTTGGATCGTATCACCTCATCGACTTGGTAGGAGCCCTCCTAATTGGATGAAAGCTTTCCTTGTTCGATAGGCTTTGAGACTTCAGCTCTACGAAGGATGAGATTGCCTACTCAAAACTCTTTAGTTTTAACCCAAGCATTGTAATATCTAACCATCTTGTTAGAATTTGATGCCTCAAATTTGATCCATAGTAGAGAAAAATCAGTATCAGCAAGCAGTTGAGCTGGTTTGGATATGGGGTCGAGTCATCTTGGGCTAAGATCAAGCCAGCTCGAACCACAGCCGAGTCAGCTCTCTTAGGTAGATAGAAAGTAGGAGTTCGGGCAAGATGCAGTCGAGCCAGCTCAACCCCTGATCGAGCCGGCTCAATGAAGGCTAACAGAACATATGGGGTTTCTTATTTGGACTTGGATTATGATTAATCCATGGAGTCTACGGGAGTTGCATATAGACCATAGGATCCAACAGCCATGGAGGGTTGCGATCATGATTTGAAGGTTGAAAAATATTTCAAAACTCCATCAAGATCATATTCGACTCATATTAGGAGAAAGAGTGCTGTTAGGACTCCTGTGAACTACTGAGAATAGGATTCTCATCCTATTTAAAGAGTTGAGATATTATGGAGTAGAAAGGTGGCATGTGTGGCATGAGAGATATGTAGATAGGCTCAGGTAGCCACCGAGAGGAGCTTGGCAGAGTGCCGAGTACATGCAGCTCGTGAGAGAGAGAAGCAACAGGTGCATAGCATCTGATGAGAAGGTTATGAGGGTAGAGCATCTTATAGCTTCTGAGGGTCTCCTTAAAATTCTGAGAAAGCTTTTATGAGGGTAGCTTCTTTTTGAGAGAGATTTATGTACAGTGAATTAAGAGTGGGTGTTCTCCTCTTGTACCTATTTTTCTTTTTCATAGTGGAGCTTTGCATACCCTATGGAGGCGAGCCTTTGAGCTGATCCACGTACTTGATTATTTTCTTATTTTATTTTCTTTCTTTTTTTGTAATAATTTGGTACTAGATCCTTCACAAGTGGTATCAGAGTAGATGATATCCCAACAAATTAGTATCAAAACCAGATAGTATCGGAGTGTAGATTATAGCAGTGGATATAGATTGAAGAATATGGAGAAGATAAGCACAATCAAGGTGGAGATCAATAGATTTGATGGAAAGGGCAATTTCTTCTTATGGTAAGCAAGGATAAAGGGTGTCCTTATCTAATATGGGTGGATCGATGCTCTCTTGTATGATGAGATGCCAGCTACCATGAAGGTGAAGGATTGGAAGTGGATCTAGATGCAGACGGTGAGCATGATCTGCTTGTACCTAGTAGATGATGTTATGATCCATATGCTTGATGAGATTTTTTCGATGGTCCTATGATCGAAGCTCGAGGAGCTGTACATGGCAAATTTGCTTACCAACATTCTATTCCTTTGGAGGCAGTTCTACCAACTATAGATGGACTAAGGCTAGAGCATGCAGGAGCATCTAACCAACTTTTAGAAGATCCTCACCGACCTCCTCAGCATTAGCAAAAATGTTGAGGAGAAGACCAAGGCATTAGTCTTGCTAGCATCGCTTTTTCCTTTGTATGAGTTCTTAGTAACTAGTCTTCTAGTGAAGAAAAGCACCATCAAGATGGATGATGTTACCATAGCGATACTCCAGAATGAGATTCTCAAGAGAAAAAACCTAACTTCGAGCTCAAATAATGGCAGCTCAACTTTGGCATCTCTGAAGGAGCAGGAGGCAGTAGATGAAGCGGTAGAGGATCGTAAGGAGGATGATCCAGGTCCAAGATGAGGAATCAAAGCAAGATTAAATGCTACAGGTGCGATGAGTTGAGGCATCAAGTCAAGGATTGCCCATAACTCAAGGATCGGATGAGGGCTACTGCAGCGATGGCCAGTAGCGAGTTAGAGGATGATATCCTGAAGATATCTGATAAAGTATCTACTTCTTTCGAGTAGTGGATTTTAGATTTTGCATGTACATATCATGTTTATTGTAGAAAGGAGTAGTTTGACTCTCTAAAAAGTAGTGAGGGCACTATTTATCTACTGGATGGATCGAGTTGTATGATTAGAGGCATCAGAACGATCAGCTGGAGGATACATATGGTGCAGTGAGAAGATTAAGAAAGGTCTGATACATACCCAATTTCAACATAAATCTTATCTCACTGAGCAGACTAAATTCAAACAGCTGTAGATGGATAGCTGGTAATGGAATCCTAAAGATCATGCATGATGATAGGGTGATATTGGAGGAAAAGAAGAGGAGGAGAGGATATTACTATCTGGCAGGAAGCCTAGTGCAAGGTGGAGCTTCAGGAGCTAGAGAGAGCCTAGTATGAGGTGGAGCTCTAGGTGCAGGTGGATCGAGTATGAGACAAGAGACTCAGGAAGATGAGAGGCGATGTCGTAGAGTGAAGTTTCTATTGCCATAGGAGAATTTTTCGAGCAGATCTTTGATCAAAATTGACACAGCCCATGACAGAGGTGGGATCGAACGATCTGGCTCAACTTCCATGTTTGCCCATCCATGATCAGTAGGTGATTGCCCCAGGGCATGGGGGCGAGATGGATCATAAGCTCTCAAAGTTAGGTGGAGGCCGAATGTCGAGTTGAGGTGGAGATTGTTAGAATTTGATACCTCAAATTTGATCCACAGTAGATGAGAATCAGTATCAACAAGCAATCGAGCTAGCTTGGATATGGGGTCGAGTCGGCTCGAACTGAGATCGGGCCAGCTCGAACCATAGTCGAGCCAGCTCTCTCAGACAAATAGAAAGTAGGAGTTTGGGCAAGATGCAATTAAGCTAGCTCGATCCCTGATCGAGCTGGCTTAATGGAGGCGAACAAAATAGATGGGATTTTCTGTTTGGACTCAAATTATGATTAATCCAAAGGATCTATGGGAGTTGTGCATGGACCACAGGATCCAACTGCTATGAAGGATTGCGGTCATGATATGAAGGTTTGAAAATATTTCAAGACTCCATCAAAATCATGTTTGACTCATATTAGGAGAAAAAGTCCCATTAGGACTCCTATGAACTACTGAGAAGAAGATTCTCATCCTATTTAAAGGATTGATATGATGTAGAGTAGAAATATGGCACATGTAGTGTGAGAGGCACGTAAAAAGGCTCAGGTAGCCATAGAGAGAAGTTTGACAGAGCACTGAGTACTTGCAACCCGCAAGAGAGAGAAGCAATAGGTGCATAGCATCCGACGAAGAGGCTGTGAGGGTAGAGCATCTTATAGCTTCTGAAGATCTCCTTGGAATTTTGAGAGAGCTTTTGTGAGGATAGCTTCTTGTTGAAAGAGATTTATGTACGGTGAGTTAAGAGTGGGTGTTCTTCTCTTGTATCAATTTTTCTCTTTTATAGTGGAGTTTGCATGCCCCATGGAGATGAGCCTTTGGGTTGATCCACGTACTTGATTATTTTTTTATTTTATTTTCTTCCTTCTTTCTGTCGTAATAATTTGGTACTAGATCTTTAACAAGTAATATCAGAGTAGCTCATATCCCAACACATCCTCTGTCGATATGCAGCCGTCCTCACCACTGCTCGCTTCCTACTTTTCTCAATCAAGTCGAGGTTGGCTTTGAGCCATGTGGGATTGGCATCTTTGTCATATTCTTCAATTCTAACATAAGAAAGTCCAAATTCCATAGGTATGACTGCTTCCATCCTGAATGCCAAGTTAAAAGGCATCTCATCAGTTGGGACTCTTTGGGTTGTTCAATAAGCCCAAAGGATATGATAGAGTTCCTCTATCCTAGCTTTGAGACCTTGTAGGATGATCGCTGTCGTAGGTGATCAAAAATAAAATCTAACTCACTACTATATAGATAGGATGAGTCAGGATCCTATCCTTAAGAATCATATTAATTATGTTTAAATAATAAATTAAAAGCAAGATTAAAATTAATTAAAAGTTGATTAATTAAAAGGCTACTTAAATTAATTAAGAAAGCAAATAAATAAGTAAATTAATTAAAGTGGAGTTGCAAGTATGGAGATGAATTCTCAGGATCTCAATTGATTTTTTATCTAATGGTTGGTATTCTTTTTAATATGCTGTAATTGATATCTAATCAATAAAGATATAATCTATCTTAGAGAGCATGGTTTATACCCTTAGATCACAGCCCGTCTCTTAAAGTTATAGGCTAGTGTAAATTGATTTAGATATAATACCAAGAATCAATCTAAATATAATCTATCCCAAAAGCATAAATCGTATCCATAAATCATGGCTCGTTCTAAGGGTCATAAACTATTATAGATTAATCTCATGCAAGAAAATAAAGACATAAAAGAATAATAAAGAGAATCAATCTTTATTGCATAATAAAAAAATACAAAAGATGGGAAATAGGAAATACCGTCAAAATAAGATCACAATGATCTCCTGAGAACAAAGATAATCAGTCGGACATTGGAAAGCTTCTCGTTGAAATCTTCATCCTGTAGTCTTGCTGAAGAACTCGGGCAGCAGCTGGTTGCAGGAATCCGAAGCAAGAGAAGAGGTTTGGTGAAGAAAAGATGAAATTTGGTAGTCTATTGAAGTAAGAAAGAAGAAAGAAGGAAAAAAAGAAGAGAGGATGAGAGAGAATCAAGGGGAGAGGGAGTTTTTAGGTGAAGGGCTTTGGAGAGGCTTAGGAGAGTTTTGGAGAGGTTTGGAGGAGATTAGAGGGGCTGATTCCCCAAGGAGAGGCTTCATGGCTCGTTGGTTTAGTTTAGGAGGATTTTTATAGAGAGAAAAAGGAGAGAAATAGAGTTTAAGAGAGAGAAAAACCTTGAAAATTAAGTTTGGGTTAGATTCTGCACCCTATGATGAATTCCAGCCATCAGATTGGGTTTGAATGGTCCAGATCGCATCGAAATCGACCTTCTATAGCTAAAATAGTGTCCAAATTTGTTTACAACTGTCAGATCAAGCCTGGAGATGAATTCTGACCATCAGATGGCATCCAAATCTCATTAATCAAGTTGGAAACATTCCCTGACCATTGAATCTTCACCAGCATTGATTTGGGCTACTAGATCATGCCAAATGGCTGGGCACAGTTCAAATCAAAGTAGGAATGATGCTGGCCGTTGGATCCTAATCGAGATGAACACCTACCATCGGATCATGCAATTACTGTGCTCATGGACCACATAGACTGACTGCATCAAACGCTGTAATCAATCATGCTGCGCTCTACCTAAGAAAATTACCTTCCTACCCCTATGCGCCATGATGGATTTTCGATGAACCCCTTAAGGGTCAAGGTCTGCCATGCGGCATGCTTTGATTCGCCATGCCTGTTGAGCTGGCCGATCTACATCAGGATCTATGGACCGACGGGACTAATGGGCCAAATTTTTGGGCTTTTTATTTTTTTCATTTTTTCTTTATTTTTTCTTCAAAACTCTATTCTGTATCCAATTTAGGTCCAATTTGCTCCAAATTTTCTCTATTATGATCCATAAATCGAGTTCTTTTCATTCATGATCTTCTTTTCTATAAAAAATAATATAAAAATATTAATTTTTAAGAATAAAAATAAATTAATTTAATAAATTAATACTTTTATACATATATTTTATGTGTTTATCATAGGAGAGTTTTGTTAGTGACCTCTACTTCTCTGTTTGCTTATGGGTGGCCCACCAAAGTAAAGCATTACTCGATCCCATGGTCCCCATAGATCTCACAGAGTCGGGCACTGCTGAATTACCTTCCATTATCGGATATCAATACTTTGGGGAGATCATAATGGCAGATGATCGACTTTCAAATAAAATCCCAGACTTTTGATTCTATAATTTGAGCCAAGGGTTCGGCTTCTACCCACTTTATAAAGTAGTCGATTGCTACTAGTTGGAATTTATGCTAACCCGAGGCTTAGGGGAATGGGCCCAGGATGTCCAATCCCCACTGGACAAATGGCCATTGGGCTTCAATATGAGTCAGAAGTGCTATAGGTCGATGTTGAATTCGATCATTGCATTAGCATTGCTCGCATTTTCTGACGAAGTTCTATGCAACCTGCTGCATGGTTGGCTGGTAATATCCTTATCAAAGGATTTTATAGGATAATGACCGACCCCCCAAGTGGTTTTCATAGATTTCTTCATAGACTTCTCATAAGGCATAATCAGCTTTAGATGGGCATAGGCATCTTAAAAGTGGCAGAGAGAAAGACCACTTGTATAAGTCATTATCGAGCAGTATATATCTAGTGGCCCAATTTCTAATTTTTCAAGCTTCTTTCGATTAGGCGACAGTTCTCTTGACCTTAAGTATTTTAAGATAGGATCCATCTAGCTGGATTTTTCATTGATTTGTTGAACAATGGTGGATTCTTCTAAGCTCGAAGCTCTCAGGACCTCAAAGTAGGTCTCTTTGCCCAGGTCGATGGGTAGTAGGGATGCTAGCTTTGATAAAGCATCAGCTCTAGCATTTTATGCCTTGGAAACCTATTGGATATTAAAATATCTAAAGGATTAGATCAAATCTTTTATCTTTTGAAGGTACTTTTTCATATTTTCTTCTCGAGCCTTGTATTCTTCTTTGATTTGCCCAACCACCAATTATGAATCGCTGAATACCTCCAAGCATCGAGCTCTAGTTTCTTGAGCAATCATCAATTTGGTGATTAAGGCTTTGTACTCCACTTCATTATTGATGGTTGAGAACTCAAAGCGCAAAGCATATGCCACCATATCTTCTTCTAGACTGGATAGAATAAGCCCGACTCTTGACCCTGATGAGTTTGATGGGCCATCGATGTGTAGGGTCCATGTTTCTTTTGGATCTTTCCCAGAGCTTTTGTCACTTTTTAAATTTATGAGGTCTTTCGAATTATCTTTTGAATTTCTTTCTAGGGCTTCCACATCTAGCACAGTGCATTCAAGAACGAAGTTAGCCAGGCTCTAAGTTTTAATATAAGGCCTCAGTCAATAGCATATATCCAGCTCTGAGAGCTCTAATGCCCATTTTGCGATCCAGCCTGAAGTGTTTGGTTAGTGTAAGACCATCCTCAAGGGATAATCCATGAGCAACACCATAGTATGGGCCTGAAAATAGGGCTATAATTTTCTTGCAGCGATGACCAATGCAAAGATTAATTTTTTCATCTTAGCGTATCTGGTCTCTGCATCATGAAGGACCTTGCTGACATAATATATGGGCTTTTGAAGCCATCCTTCCTCTCAGACAAGGACTACACTGATTGCTATTGGTGAAATAGCCAGGTAGAGAAAGAGCTCTTCGCCCGGCAGTGGCTTAGTGAGCAAAGATGGAGAACTAAGGTATTTCTTCAATTCTTCAAAAACTCTTTGGCACTTCGGGATTTGTTGGAAATTTATTGGCTGCTTGAGGGTCTGGAAAAATGGGAGATATCTCTCGATCGACCTAAAAAAAATGATTAAGAGAGATAATTTTATCAGTCAAACACTGTACCACTTTAACCATTTTTGGTGGTGACATTTTTAGAATTACCTTGATCTTCTCAGGGTTTACTTTGATGCCTCTTTGAGAGATCATAAGGCCTAGAAACTTTCTAGCAGTTACTCTGAAGGCACACTTCATAGGATTTAACTTCATCTGATATTGGCGAAGCATGTTAAAGGTTTCTCTGAGATCTTCAACATGGTCAGGCATCGTTCAGCTTTTTACCAGCATATCGTCAATATACGCTTCCATATTTTTGTTGATTTGATCATTAAAATTTTGTTGACTAATCTTTGATACATGGCTCCTACATTCCTTAGCCTAAAGGGCATCACCATGTAGTAAAAAAGCTCCTGATCAGTTATGAAGGCTATTTTCTCCTTATCTTTAGGGGCCATCTAGATCTAATTATAACCAAAAAAGGCATCCATGAAGCTAAGGAGCTTATGTCCTGAAGTAGCATCAATCAATTAATCGATCTGAGGTAGTGGATAACTATCTTTTGGGTATGCCTCATTCAAGTCAGTGAAGTCGATGCACATGCACCACTTTTCATTCACCTTCTTTATCAGAATGATATTTGCCAACCATTCTGAGTACATCGCTTCTTTGATGAAGTCAGCCTTAAGCAATTTATCCAGCTCCTCGGCAATGGCATTCTAGCGCTCTGGGGTAAAGCTTCATTTCTTTTGCTTAATTGGACAGCAAGTAGGATCCACCCTCAGATGGTGGGCCATCACCTTTGGATCAATTCCAAGCATGTTAGTGGTTGACTAGGCAAAAATGTTTGCATTTGCCTGCAAAAGAGTAATCAACTAGCTTTTTGTTACCTAATCAAGGCAGGAACCGAACTTCATAGTTTGATTGGGGTTCTCATTCCTTAGCAAGATCTTCTGAAGCTCGTCGGATGGTTAGGCTCAATTTTCCACCAGATCATCTCGAGCATCTAGCCCTATTAGGGATTCAGGCTGGAGTTTCACTTAGTCTTCTATTTGAAGCTTGGTGGTGAAACACTATCTTGCCATAGTCTGGTTGTCTTGGATTTTTTCCACTCTATGGATTGTTGAAAACTTGATCGTGAGGTGGCAGCTGGACACAATAGCTCCAAGATTTCATAGACTAGGTCTTCTGAGGATGGCATTATAAGTTGAAGGAAGCTTTACAACAAGAAAATCCACTAGTATTGTTATTTGCTGAGGCGGAGTGCCCACTATGATAGACAGCTTGATCATTCCTTCCAAAATTATGGAACTTTTGGAGAATCCTTGGATCGGCGTATTAGATCTACTTAATTGATCATGAGAGAATTTCATAAGAAAAAAAGCAGAAAAGTACAAAACATCAACTAAGCTTCTATTATCAATAAGTACATGGTGTACATTATAATCAGAAACATTCAAAGAGACAACTACTGCATCATTATGTGGTTGCTGTACACCCTCTACATCCTGCTTAGTGAAAGTTATTGCTCCTCTGAGCCTATCCTCACATCTTGGCCTTTTTGCCGCCACCACCTTGGATGACCTCCTAGCGATCATCTGGATCTCGCCATGGAGAGGTTGTACTTCTACTACTGCTGGTTCTCTTGCTTCCTGCATAGGCATCGACATTGGATGCTGAGGCTGATGAAGTGGTGGTCGAGCTCTTGGTGGAGGTCATCGTGGAGTTCTTCCTCGGACAAAGCATTTCGATCTTTCCTCCTGAATGACCTTCTCGATGGCATCACAGAGGAGGCAGTAGTTTTTCATATCATGATCGTGGTCACGATGATAGAAATAGAACCTCATCGGATCACGATGCTCTGGATTTGTCCTCATCTTCGAAGGTTGGGGGAGCTGATCATAGATCTACATTAAGACTTCTCTCTGGGTAGTATTCAGAGGCATATAATTATGGAAATGCCTTAGTGGAGACCATTGTCGATCTCTCCTTTGGGGGCTTGGAGATTGGTGGTTCTGAAAAGAACCTTCACCCTTCTACTTCCTAGGCAGAGAGCGGGAGCGCTATCGATAGGCCTCCTTCTTCGACAGGTGGCGCTCCTCATTTGACCCTACAAAGGTTGCACTGGTAGGGGTGTCCTCAGCAAAGGCTTCTTTGATATTGGTAAACTTTCTTGCTCACTCTAGTATACCAGCATAATCTTGAGGAAAAGATTTTATTAATGATCTCTTCAGATCATTTTGAAGGAAAATCCTGATTTCCTGGACTAGATTTGTTCAGATCTGATCAGATCAAGAGATATATTTCAAAATTTTTTTTCTTTGATCTAGATCAGATCTAAGATGTTTTAGATCTAATTATTATTATTTTAGAAATAAAATAAAATCTAGATAAATTAAATCAAATTTAATTTACCTTGACATGGGTAATCCTATTACCCGTTGATGATCCTGTATGCAGCGGAAGGTTCTGGATCTAGCCATGCAAGTGCCTGGCCTCTACCGGTATCCACTCAGGACTGGATCTAGAGATCCTCTTCTTCTCTATCACATCTCCAAAAATCAGATCTGGATCTGATCTGGAGGATCTTCAAAACTCCTTTTGAAGATCAGCAGTCGTCCTTTGCAGCAGTGCAGCCTTCTAGCTTTCAGTCGCCTTTCTTTGATCTGAATCGCACCAACCAAAAGTCCAAAACTCCTTTTGGACATGGAGAGGAAGGGGAGAAGGTGGTTTGGCATGGAGGAAGAGGGGAGAGGCAGCCTTGGGCATGGGGAATTGTGATTCCTTTCAATCACTTCCAATCATAATCTGGGTTGGGCGCAGGGTCTTATTTATAGACTGTCTGTGATCCAACTTCTCTTCTTCCCAACCAATCACAACTCTTTGTGAAATCAGATCTAAATCTGATTGGTGGAAATAGAGTCCCCTGGATTCCTCCTTAGAGGGCATGCCTAAGACCAGTCAAAGTTGGTTCTTAGGAGAACTCTAATTGGAATCCAAAAAGGAGATGGAGTCCCTATCCAACAGGGACTCCTAGGCGCCTCCAACTTGGGCACACGCCAAGGGTGGCGTGCGCCCTCTTCCTTGCCAGGTTCTGGCAGGGGGACAGGCCCCCACCAGCTCTCCAATAGGTGCATGACATGTGGTCAAAAGTCAAAGTATCAATGGTCAACATTTGACCAGTCAAAGGTAGACTTTTGACCAAAGTCAAAGAACAAGAAATGGCAGGTGACCAAAAATGGCAGGTAATGTCTTACAAAATAAGACAACCTTTTCTGACTTGGACAACCTCCAGTCAGACCATATGAAGGCCTCTGATTGAGCACAAACTCCTTTGGCTCAGTCAGGACAACTTATTTATGATAGCAAAAGAAGAACGTTAGGTTCAATCGAGTGCTAGCACGATTTTCTTGAACCTAATTGAATCTCATTCAGATCAATTGAACTGGATCAGTTCAATTGATGATCACCAGATTCAAACCCTTGTTTGTGTGACCCAGTTAGGTTCAGTTCTGTATGGTAATGGGATATGTCATGATCTCTATCATCGACATCATCGAAACTCCTTTCGATGGATCAGAACTCTTCTGATTCGAACAGCTAGAATGATCGATCATCTAAATCATTCTAATTGCTCCCAAAATCCACCAGTGACACCTAGCAGTATATGGTGGCAACCCATCAGAGCTGAATGCGAACCTCTTGGTGCAGCTACCTGTGTGATTAAGTTCTTCTATCTTGAGCCCCGATCAGATTAGGGTTAAGGTGAACTCGTCAAACCCTAGTTTCTGTCATATGATGTAATCATTCGATTCGAGTCCGATGTGAAAATCTAAATAGAAACTCTTTCTATTATTTCACTCTGCCATGGCCATGAACTTCTGGACTTGATTCTCATGATCATCATAGGGCTGCTCCTCTACCACCGAGGTAGATAGATTCCATCTTGATGCAATCCAGTTCCTACAATGAACATGCTATAGCCAACATACACCTCAGGGTTCCATATGGCTAGGAGATCGAGTAATGGTGTAGTCAAACTATAACACCCTCAAGGTGAACTGCCGATGCACCTCAGGTCAAAGAACCAGACACACACTACTGCAGCATCGAGTCAGTCATTGACGAGAAGGTAGACTCCCTAATGACTACTCGAGGTGGTCACGCTCAGTGCCCTCGTTCTCTAACGAGTACCTGTACTCTCGCTCCGGTGTCTCCACACCGTAGACTCAAGACTCATCTACTAAAGAGAAGCGATTGTACACCAACCTTCCGGATCAATCACCATCCTCGTGATGATCCTATGGTCGGGAGCATTTTATGAGTTAATAATGATTATTCATGTCTTAAATTTTCAACTCTTGAAAATATGAATTATCATTACCATTAACTCAAAGGATGTATCACAGACACTAAATACACATATGTGATAGAAAATAACCCATTTTATTGATATTAGTCAAAATTATAATTTTGCCCCTAGAAGTGTATTACAAGTGTCAGCCAATTCTGGCTTCTAGGGCACATATATCTAACAATCTTCCACTTATCCTAAAGCCAATTGGCTACAAGTCTAAGTCCCATCTTCTCAAGGTGGGCTTCGATCTTCTGCTGGCCCAACGGCTTTGTAAGTGGGTCTGCCACATTATCTGCGGAGTTGACTCTCTTGACCTCGACATAACCCTTCTCGAGGTAATCGCGGATGAGGTGGTATCGCCGCTCAATATGCTTGGATTTCTGGTGAGACCTCGGCTCCTTAGCAAGGGCTATGGCGCCATTGTTGTCGCAGTATAGAGGAATGGCATCTGATGGCATTACTCCAATTTCTGCAGCAAACTTCTTGTACCAGAATGCTTCCTTCGCAGCCTCTGATGCAGCGATATATTCTGCTTCCATGGTGGAATCTGCTATCACCGTTTGCTTGGAACTCTTCCAGCTGACAGCACCACCATTGCACACAAACAGACTCCCAGATGTCGACTTTCGATCATCTATATCGGACATGAAATCCGAGTCTGTGTATCCCTGGACTTGGAGTTCTCCATTACCAAAGACCAACATCATATCCTTAGTTCTTCTCAAGTACTTAAGGATACATTTCACAGAAGTCCAGTGTTCTTCACCTGGATTTGACTGATATCTGCTTGTGACACTCACAGCATGGGCTATATCAGGTCGTGTACATAGCATGGCATACATGAGGCTCCCTATTGCAGAAGCATAAGGGATCTTGCTCATGCATTCTATTTCCTCAGGTGTGCTGGGGCACATCTTCTTGGAAAGATGAATACCATGTCTGAAGGGTATTAATCCCCTCTTAGAGTTTTCCATACTAAACCTCTTTAGTACTTTCTCTATGTACATCTTCTGTGAAAGTCCTAGCATCCTATTCGGTCTATCCCTATAGACCTTAATTCCTAGAATAAAGGATGCTTCACCTAGGTCTTTCATGGAGAATTCCTTGGACAACCATAATTTGACTGTTGTCATCATGGGAATATCATTCCCAATAAGGAGGATGTCATCCACGTACAATACGAGGAAGACAACAGCGCTCCCACTGACCTTTTTGAAAACACATGGTTCCTCTTCATTTTTGATGAAACCAAAATATTTTGATCACATCATTGAAATGAGTGTTCCAGCTCCGAGATGCTTGCTTAAGTCCATATATGGACCTTTGCAGCTTGCAAACCTTGTGATCAGTATCACTGGATGTGAAACCTAGCGGCTGTTCCATATAGATATCTTCCTCAAGATATCCATTTAAGAATGCCATTTTTCACGTCCATTTGCCATATTTCATAATCGAAATAGGCTGCAACGGCAAGCAATGTGCGGATGGATTTTAGCATAGCCACTGGGAAAAAAGGTATCCTGATAGTCAATGCCTTCGCATTGACTATAACCTTTTGCCACTAGTCTAGCCTTGAATGTCTCCACATTCCCATCTGCACCAATCTTTCTCTTGAAGATCCATTTACACCCAATAGGTACTATACCTTCTGGTGGATCTACCAAGGTCCAGACTTGGTTTGAGTGCATCGAGTCAATTTCTGACTGCATTGCCTCTAGCCATTTCTCGGAGTCGATATCTGATATCGCCTCGTTGTAGGTTTTGGGATCATCACCATGAGCACCATTACCTACGAGGAAATATTTTCTCTACTTCCTCTGAAATAATACCTAAGTATCTTCTCAGGGGGATGGAAAACTCTTTTCGATCTACGAGGTGGAGGAGGTAGTGTTCTTATTGGCTCAACCTGATTTGGTTCCAATTGGTCCTTAGCTCGTTGTACTTGTGAGACTTTCTCATCAAGCTTGATCTGTTTCCAATGCCGCTATCTTGAATAAACTATTTTTCAAGAAAGATGGCATGTCGACTCACAATCACATTGTGGTCTTCTGGAATGTAGAAATAGTATCCTAATGACTCTTTAGGATATCCTATGAATCGAGCTCTGAAGGACCTAAACTCTAACTTGTCCGCTTGTTGTCTTTTGACATGAGCCGGACAACCCCAAATTCTGAGATGACTCAGACTTGGTTTCTTACCGTGCCATATCTCATACGGTGTGGTAGGAACGGTTTTAGAGGGAACCCTATTCAGTAGATAAATTGAAGTTAACAATGAGTGTCCCCAAAGAAAATCAGGGAAGGTCTGTGAAGCTCATCATGGATCGAACCATATCCAATAGAGTCCGATTTCTCCATTCTGAAACCCGTTGAGTTGAGGTGTTCCTGGTGGAGTCCATTGAGAGACTATGCCATTTTTCTTTAGATAGTCTAGAAATTCTCGGCTAAGGTATTCACCTCCTCGATCTGATCGAAGAACCTTAATGGGTTTTCCAGTTTATTTTTCTACTTCATGTCTGAATTCTTTGAACTTTTCAAAAGCTTCAGACTTGTGTCTCATAAGATACACATACCCATACCTAGACAGATCATCGGTAAAGGATAATGAAGTAGACAAAATTGCCTCTAGCCGGCACATCAAATGGGCCGCACACATCAGTATGTACTAGGGCAAGGAGATCTGTGGCCCTCTCCCCATGTCCAACAAAAGGGAGTTTAGTCATTTTGCCTTGAAGACAAGATTCACAAGTTGGATATGACTCGAAAGTCAATGGACTCAATAGCCCATTTTTCTCCAATTTGTTGATCCTATCTTCTGCTATATGACCTAATCTTCAGGTGCCATAGATATCTATCGTTTGGACTATCCCTAGGTCGTTTGGCATTCATGTTTTGCTCGATAGTTAGAATAGGTACATCAATATGTAGCTGATAAAGACCATTAATAAGGAAACCATTTGCAATTTTATTTCTTTCATAAAGAATGTTACAATGGTCCTTAAAGAAGGTAATCACATAGCCTTCTTGTGCTAAGCATGAAACAGAAATCAAATTCCTGCTAGCTGCAGGCACATAATAACAGTCTTTCAAAACTAAGTCTAAACCAGATGGTAATCGAAGAGGGTATGTTTCCACGGCTACTGCAGCAACTCTTGCTCCATTACCGATGCGTAGGATCATGTCTCCATCCCTCAGCCTCCTGCTATCCTCAAGACCCTGCATGGAAGTGCACAGATGAGCACTAGAACCAGAGTCAAGCACCCAACTGGATGCAGAAGAAATCGTAAGGTTAGACTCAATAACGAGCATACCTCCAGAAGGACCTTCCTTCTTGTTCTTCAGGGTGGCCAGGTAAGTAGGGCAGTTCCGCTTCCAATGGCCGTCGCTGTTGCAATGGAAACACTTTCCTTTGACATCGGCCTTTTTCTTTGGCTCTGCCTTCTTCTTCTTTGATCCTTCCACCTTTCTGCTTTTTCACAGACTTCTTTTTCTTTCCATAAGACTTTCTTTTGGAAGAAGTCCATTCCATAGCAAGAACTGAGCCTTTAGAACCTTTCATAGAAAGCTCAGCGGTAACCAGCATATTCATTAATTCGGCCAAGGAATTTTGAAGTTTATGCATGTGGTAATTCATGATGAATTGCCCATATGCATCAGTCAAGGATTGCAGAATAATATCATTCTGCAGGATCCAAGTCTAACTTCACACCGAGCTTCTCAAGCTCTTCCATGTCCTTGATCATTGTCAGACAGTGATCTTGGACTGACTGCCCATCACATGCATCTTAGCCTTAAAAAGTCATTTCGTGACTTGATATTTGGCTGCGCGACTCTGTTCACCAAACATCTCCTGCAGGTGAGCCAACATTTGGCGAGCAGTCCCGATATCCTCATGTTGGCGCTGGAGCTCATCAGACATCGAGCCCAACATGTAATATCTGGCCTTATTATCTTCGTCAATCCATTTTTTCAGAGACGCTCTCTGTTCAATAGATGGACGGGCTGGTAAGGTGGGAGGGTCCTGGTCCAAGTACATGGGTTAACTTCTCGGAACCCAAAATAATTTTATAGTTCCTGAGCCAATCTTTATAATTGGGTCCAGTCAGTCTATGTGTGTCCAGGATAGTGCCAATGGGTTGGACGCAGACATTTTCCTGTAGAGAGTCAAAGATTCTAGTTAGATACTGTAATTTTGACTTGACCAATTTATTTAAAAATTTTATTTTTAAATAAATTAGCTCCCACTATTTTCTTGGATCCCTACACTCCCTCTGTAGAGATGCAAAAATCTCCACGATTAATGATTTCTAGTGGGTGGTGCGGTCTCACCAACTGACTCATCACCTCACCTAACAGTTATTGGTGATGGGTTAGCCAATGAGTGAACAACTCTTGTTCAATGATTCTCTAATCATGGTGCACCCAAACTTGGTCTCTAATTCATGAATCTCACCGTATCCAGAATATTGATCCACTCCTTAGTTAAGTCAGACCCACCATTTGCATAGACTGGGTTCCTAATTGAGTCTCTCACCGTATCCAGAATATTGAGCCCAACTCATCCTCCAGCCCATAGCATCCAATGCCTAATAGACATGGTTGCATCTTTCGGTGCAACTGAGCCACTGTATCCAGTCGAGAACAATCAACCCCGGGAAGGGCCCGCACATCTACAATGGTGGAAGACCTCAGACTTAATCTTTTCTTAGGAAGAATTGATTCAGGTCTCATTAAACTAGACTTGTCATAGTCATAACAATTATGACTAACCTAGTGGCATGGGTTAGCTCGGATTATTGACCACCTCAGATCAGAACTGTGTCAACAGATATGGCCAGGTAAGTGAGACCGGTGGAAGGAATATGCCATTAACTCGTACAAGAACGCATTCAGGTCGAGTAGCTTCCAATTAAAAACCAGTCGGTCGTATGTGCCAAACTTACCTTAGACACCAAATTGTTGAGCCAGAACCAATTGGGTTAGCCTACAATCCAGACTCTAACCTCTGAGCCTAATTAGGTCTTGCTTGATCGTGACTCGATCTTGACCCAGACTTAATCCTATTAGGCTGGTCAATTTAAGCATTGTTGATCCCATCTAACCAACTCTTGATTCGGTTTGATCAACCGCTTAGACCTAATTGAGCTACCCAAGCCCGAACCCAGTATTATGAATATGTCTTAGATCTAAAATTCTCAATTTTAGACCTAATTGATATTCCATAATCTTAATTTTTAATTAAGTAGGGTTCATAAACAAAATATGCACAATAAATCCTAGGGTTTCAGGATCTAGGGATTTTGCAGAAAGTAAGTTTTGGATTTCTGATTAAGGACGAACACGCAGCACCCCTACACATCATAAGAACACCCCATCGAATGGGAAGAGAGGGCCTTTAAACCCTTCTTCGTTCTTATGATCGGACGGCCAAGAGGAACGCCTTAATCAGGAACATGCAATACTACAAAACAGTTTTAGATCTATATCATATATCTCATATACAAATTAGATCTAATCATGGCATATTTTGCATACATCTCATGTATCGAATCATGCATATTTTTCAGATCTAAATTATCTCATAATAATCTAAAAAATTAGATTTAAATTGATCTAATCAAAATAAATTCTAATCTAGATAATTATGTAGAACTATTCTACAACTAGTCTAGACATGCATCAATCATATCTCATATGATATTTAAAATTAAATAATTTTATTTACTATTTTTTAGATGTTATTATAACCATTATAATATCAAAAAATAGTAAATAAATAGATCTAAAATATGATTTAATCAGATTAAATCAAAAATATGCAAGACTATTCTATAGAACTATTCTATTTTAGAACTAGTCATGCATATTTCTAATCTTAGATCCAAATCATTTAATTTTAATTTTTTCTGATTTTAGATCTGATCACATCTCATGTGACATCTAAAATCATTTATTTTCTAATTAAAATAAATTTAAAATTAGATCTAAATACTTTTAGAACCTTGGCTCTGATACCAGTTGAAGGAAAATCCTGATTTCTCGGACCAGGTTCGTTCAGATCTGATCAGATCAAGAGATATATTTCAAAAATTTTTTCTCTTTGATCTAAATTAGATCTAAGATATTTTAGATCTAATTATTATTATTTTAAAAATAAAATAAAATTAGATAAATTAAATCAAATTTAATTTACCTTGATATGGGTAATCCTATTACCCGTTGATGATCCTGTATGCAGCGGAAGGTTCTGGATCTAGCCATGCAAGTGCCTGGCCTCTACCGGTATCCACTTGGGCTGGATCTGGAGATCCTCTTCTTCTCTATCACGTCTCTAAAAATCAGATCTGGATCTGATCTGGAGGATCTTCAAAACTCCTTTTGAAGATCAGCAGTCGTCCTTTGCAGCAGTGCAGCCTTCTAGCTTTCAGTCGCCTTTCTTTGATCTGAATCGCACCAACCAAAAGTCCAAAACTCCTTTTGGATGTGGAGAGGAAGGGGAGAAGGTGGTTTGGCATGGAGGAAGAGGGGAGAGGCAGCCTTGGGCATGGAAAATTATGATTCCTTTCAATCACTTCCAATCATAATCTGGGTTGGGCGCAGGGTCTTATTTATAGACTGTCTGTGATCCAACTTCTCTTCTTCCCAACCAATCACAACTCTTTATGAAATCAGATCTAAATCTGATTGGTGGGAATAGAGTCCCCTGGATTCCTCCTTAGAGGGTGCCTAAGACCAGTCAAAGTTGGTTCTTAGGAGAACTCTAATTGGAATCCAAAAAGGAGATGGAGTCCCTGTCCAACAGGGACTCCTAGGCGCCTCCAACTTGGGCACACGCCAAGGGTGGCGTGCGCCCTCTTCCTTGCCAGGTTCTGGCAGGGGGACAGGCCCCCACCAGCTCTCCAATAGGTGCATGACATGTGGTCAAAAGTCAAAGTGTCAATGGTCAACATTTGACCAGTCAAAGGTAGACTTTTGACCAAAGTCAAAGAACAAGAAATGGCAGGTGACCAAAAATGGCAGGTAATGTCTTATAAAATAAGACAACCTTTTCTAACTTGGACAACCTCCAGTCAGACCATATGAAGGCCTCTGATTGAGCACAAACTCCTTTGGCTCAGTCAGGACAACTTATTTATGATAGCAAAAGAAGAACGTTAGGTTCAATCGAGTGCTAGCACGATTTTCTTGAACCTAATTGAATCTCATTCAGATCAATTGAACTGGATCAGTTCAATTGATGATCACCAGATTCAAACCCTTGTTTGTGTGACCCAGTT
Organism: Cocos nucifera; assembly: GCA_006176705.1. Classification (NCBI taxonomy): domain Eukaryota; kingdom Viridiplantae; phylum Streptophyta; class Magnoliopsida; order Arecales; family Arecaceae; genus Cocos; species Cocos nucifera. Next base: position 11,846 of record QRFJ01006430.1, on the reverse strand, counting down.
AGGTTCAGTTCTGTATGGTAATGGGATATGTCATGATCTCTATCATCGACACATCATCGAAACTCCTTTCGATGGATCAGAACTCTTCTGATTCGAACAGCTAGAATGATCGATCATCTAAATCATTCTAATTGCTCCCAAAATCCACCAGTGACACCTAGCAGTATATGGTGGCAACCCATCAGAGCTGAATGCGAACCTCTTGGTGCAGCTACCTGTGTGATTAAGTTCTTCTATCTTGAGCCCCGATCAGATTAGGGTTAAGGTGAACTCGTCAAACCCTAGTTTCTATCATATGATGTAATCATTCGATTCGAGTCCGATGTGAAAATCTAAATAGAAACTCTTTCTATTATTTCACTCTACCATGGCCATGGACTTCTGGACTTGATTCTCATGATTATCATAGGGCTGCTCCTCTACCACCGAGGTAGATAGATTCCATCTTGATGCAATCCAGTTCCTACAATGAACATGTCATAGCCAACATACACCTCAGGGTTCCATATGGCTAGGAGATCGAGTAATGGTGTAGTCAAACTATAACACCCTCAAGGTGAACTGCCGATGCACCTCAGGTCAAAGAACCAGACACACTACTGCAGCATCGAGTCAGTCATTGACGAGAAGGTAGACTCCCTAATGACTACTCGAGGTGGTCACGCTCAGTGCCCTCATTCTCTAACGAGTATCTGTACTCTCGCTCTGGTGTCTCCACACCGTAGACTCAAGACTCATCTACTAAAGAGAAGCGATTGTACACCAACCTTTCGGATCAATCACCATCCTCATGATGATCCTATGGTCGGGAGCATTTTATGAGTTAATAATGATTATTCATGTCTTAAATTTTCAACTCTTGAAAATATGAATTATCATTACCATTAACTCAAAGGATGTATCACAGACACTAAATACACATATGTGATAGAAAATAATCCATTTTATTGATATTAGTTAAAATTATAATTTTGCCCCTAAAAGTGTATTACAAGTGTCAGCCAATTCTTGCTTCTAGGGCACATATATCTAACACATTCTTCTATAATCTACCTATAAAGGTGGTCATCACGATCGACTGATTTAGGTCACGGACTTCTAGGATTGATGTATTAAAGTGGCTTATATAATCATGGATTGACTTACCACTCTTCTGGCAGATGGTACTCAGATAGTCAGACTGCTTCTGCTGCTTGCAGCAGCTGAAAAAGTGCGCAACCAAGGACCACCTCAGATCTTCAGAGGAATGGATTGAGCCAGTTTTAGATTGGAGTACCATTGCTGGGCTGCTCCCTTGAGAGTGGTGGGGAATGCTCGATAGATAATGGTATCCGATGCTCTCTAAAAGAGCAGCGGTACTTTGAAGATTTCAACATGATCGATGGGGTTGATTTTCCCATCGTATGTTTCAATTTGGGGTAGCTTAAAATTTGGTAGTGCCAATTCTTTCATGATCTTCTCATCAAAAGGGGGCTCGCCACTGAGCCCATCAAAGGGATGAGAAGAAGAAGCTTTATTCAGAGCTTCAAGCTTCTTGTTGAACTCTTAAAGCTTTCTTTCAATAATCAAATTTTGGATGGTGTAGGGTTTGGATTGCTGAGGAAAGCGGTGGTTGGGAGTTGAATCATGCCTGGATTGTGGGTTAGGAGATCGTTGATGAGTCTACCTCCTCTTAGGGCTTTGTGGAATCACCCGAGGAGGTTTGGCTTGCTGCTGCAGATAGGAGGCCGGTGGTTGAAGCGGTGCCATGGCTGAGGGCATGGATGGAACCACTAAAGGATGTATTGGTTGCACTATAGAGGGCAATGCAGGGGCAGCTTGGTTCAGCTATGGTGCCACTGATGGAGGCATGAATGCAGTTTGGACCACCTGGATGGCGGCCGTCAGGGTGTGAACCTACTGGAGGAGTAGGTTGAACTAGTCCATCGTAACATGGACCGATTGGGCCGATGGAGAAGCCTCTGGCACTGAGGACTGAGTATGATCCTCAGCTCGAAACTCCACCTATTGAGAGGCAATAGCTTCTGCGACGTCGTTGAGTCGCGATGAGGCCTTTTTAGATGCCATTTTCAAGAGATTATACCCTTCGTTTATCTGTTATTGCTGAAAATGGTTTGCTTCGGGAGTGGAGCGATCGACTTCTCGTAGGAGGTGCTGAAGTGACCTGCAAAATAAGTCCGAGCTGGAGGATTTGACTCCAGCGAGGATCATCTGATGCTCAAGTTAGTAGAGAACAATCAAGCAACAACAGGTTCTCTGAGAGGGGTTTCTTACTTACCTGGGTCCTCGAGATTTGTGGTATTTGTAAGAAAACTTCATATGGCTGTTATGCTATTCTGCTAATCTTGGGCTGTTAATATCATCATGGCAAGATTAGAGGCACCTTTCTTGAATGAGAAGGTTGTTATCAAAAGGATTGGAATGCCTTATTTGCTTTTGATAATTGAGGCTGAGTGAAAAGTAGCTTATTCGTGGCTGGATCATAGCTATGTAGCCGCTAACCCATGAGATGAGTCATTGGGAATATGGATGAGCTGCCTATCCGAGGTGATCTTTAAGTTATGAATGCTATCCAAGTCGTTGCCAAATAAAATAGCTCGAATATCCTTCTAGGGATTGACTATCAGTTCGGAGGATATTATAATAACTTTCTTGTCCTCAAAATGTTGGTGAATACCAACTGAGTCGAGGCATTTTGGATATTGTTCAAACGATCTAAGGCATTTACGTACCACTATAACAGGTTTCAATCAGATGGAGGGATGGAGCTCTTGGAATAGAAGAGGGTCAGGTAGGAGGCTTGGAGCGGTGAGTAGGGGAGCATAGAGGATGATGGCTTTGGTTTTGGGTTGGGTACTTATCTGGAAGGTTTCAATTGGATGGAGACATGGAGCAGCCGAGCAGAAGGGTGCTTGGGTTTTGTGTTGGTTATTTTTATATAAGAGCCCAAAATTATATTATATAGAAGACCTGGATGGGATGAATATATTATTAATTAATTAAAAACTAAATAAAATTTTATTTGTTAACATACTTATTGGGTCATTTAAAAATTTGAAGTTCAAATTCTCCCATCCCCCAAATCTAAATAAATATTAATTTTAAATTTTAAATTTATCTCAAACTATACAACATATTGCTAAATGGATTTTATTTGGATTTGGGGAATGAATTGGATATCTAAAAAAATTTATTTGATTGTCGTACCTAAATCCATTATGGTAGTAAATTCTTTCTTAAATGATGGTTTCCTCTGGGATTGGAAGACTGTGATCTTGCAAATAGCAACCTCCTCTGAACCTGATGAGAAAAAAATTTTTAGTTTATGAGTTACCGAATGTGGATTATGGGTTGCAGGTTATCAAGTAAAATTAAGCAAATTTGGGTTTTGGGTTGTTGGACATAATTTTTCAATCCAGTTATCTATTTGTTGCATTATTGTGTCATTGTTGATTGAGTGATTTTTATTTAATAGTATTGTTGATTTGTGTCTAAGAATCAAAGAAGGTTGCTACATCTGAAAATCATTTCTCAAATGATGGTTTCTTCTGGGATTAGAAGACTGTGTGAAGGAACCAGATCTAGGATTTCATGAGTAGATCTTGAAACTTTTTCAAGATCATGTAGTGAAAGATTTAAATAAATTAAATATTTATTTAAATATGTATGAAAATATCCTAGATCTTGGATTTATTACATGATCAAGGCATGATATTCAATCAAAAATTAAAAATATAAAGAAAAGATTAACATGTTGATCTCATCAACATGCTACAATACTATATCTAATGTAGCTATAGAATAACAGATTAGATCCGATACCTGAGCAAGTTAGATATTCTAACTTACTGATCCAGACTTGAGGATGAAGTGATGAGCCGCACACATACGTTCAGCCTGTAGGAGTCGTCCACACGAGCCCATGAACACGATCTAAGATCCTAATGTAAAAAATCAGCATAGCAAGCTAGTACTGCGCTGATCTCTCTTCGACGGTCGATTCGATATTTCCTTCTTCGAGACTTGAACTCTCTAAAATATTAGAAGAAAGAAGAGAGATTTCAAATCTGAGACTTTCTCAAAGAAATCTCAAAAGGAGGAGGAGAAGAGAAAATCAAAACAACCCTAGAAAAAGATCCTCTTCTTCTTCTCTTTTCTCTCACCTAGACACCTAGTTTAGTATCTATGGAATCCCCACACCCAGAGATTCTCTCTCTATAATTTTTGCACACCTCAAAGCTCTTTTAATGGTCTATTTTTCATGAAAATTTCAAGCCAAAATTCATCTAAGATATATATGAAAAGAAGAGTCCTTGTTTAGGTCAAATACTAGACAAGGAAAGGTCAAACAGGGCAAGTCAAGACCTCTCCAATATTTTTGGCATGTACCAGCAAGGAGAGGCACACAAAAAAGGGCCTTTCTCATGTGGAATAAGAGAGAAAATAATAGGGAGAGGGGGCGGCACCTATTGGAAAGAGTTTAGGTTTGTTAGGACTCCATCTTATAGATTCCAAAATCAAAACAAACTCCCTCTTAGACTTGGTCCTCCACCCAATTACCATATGAGAAAGAGAGAGAGGGGGGGCATGCATGAAGACCAGGGAGAAAGGGGGTTGTCACACAAAATAAGAGAAGAAATAGGATGTGGGGCATGGAGGGCTAAGATGGTGCAAGGTGGAATCCTAGTCTTACTAGGATTCCATCTATGACTTGGTCAAACATGGTTTCTCAAACCAAATTAAGTCAAAAATTAAGTCAACCAAAATAAATAAGATTTTAACCTAATAAAAAATTAAATTAAATTAAATTAAATTTTGATTTAATTTTTTAATTAAATTAAGAAATTGGGTTGACCCAAGTCCTAGTTGAATTAGAACTAGTTTTTTCTTGCACTTGGCTTGTCCAATAAGCCAATTGGACTTAATCCAATCAAGTCCAAACCAAATCTAATTAAATCATATTTAATTAAACTTAATCTCAGTCCTTTAGCTTAATTAAATTAAGTCAATTAGCAATCGAATTGCTAACTAATCCTCCTATAATGCTTGCATTAGGTTAAACATCAATCGTATTGATTGTTTAACCCTAGAATGATTCTCAATCGTTGATCAACCATCCGATCAGATCATGAGCTCTAATATGTGTGATCTTATAGGTTTGAACCTATGCTGATAGTGCAGGAATAGATTTTTGTATCAATCAAAGTAACCATCTAGTAATGGTATCTGACGGTCGGATAGGTCGAATATGTAGAACAACATCCTTAGAACCCATGCGGATATAGTTTCTATATAATTCATCCCCTTGATCAAAATGCTCGTAGGACACCTCAGAGTTTAACTGTCAATGCTGATCAGGTTGTCTACATTATATTTCAAAATATCAAATCCATCTGATGGATTATCCTGGCCAAGGTTCTGCTATATTGAAATATAGTGATACATTCTTCTCCAACTCTTGGAGTGGTCAATTCTATCTTGATCACACTCTAACTTTGCAAGTTCTTGACTGTGCCCAGAAGCCTTCCGTTACTGAATTAGAAATTTAGTGAGTCCGTTACCAAAGCACAGTGAGTTGCTTGCAAGTCACTAAGGTAATCTCAGATCTAAAGGACACTTATACCTATATCCCATCAGAGACATTCTCAATAGTAGAATACTCTGGAGTTGGTCACATTTAATGATGATGTACCCATACATCTACCTGTATGCCATATCAATGTTTTTATACTTCTTGGTTAAGAGGACAACCAACCCATATGGCATACAATGACCTATGCTCGATAGATGCTGTCATCCTAATTAACAACCTATCATTTGGTTGTGAACAGATTTAAGGACTAATCGATAAATCCTCTCTTTGTCGAAGCTAAATAGTCCTAAGGACTTCATCACAATAATGGAGTTCGTTAGAAGATGAATACTTCATGATAAAAATGATAAAAATATATTTTATTTATTAATAAATCAATTATAGATATAATGTAGCTCAACCATCAACAGAATAATGATTGGCTTTGGAACATATTTTTCAACAACTCTCACTTATCCTAAAGCCACTTGGTACAGTATCTAATACCCATGTTCGACTTGTGGTTATCGAACTCCTTTATCGCTAGGGCTTTTGTGAAGTTGTTGGCTAGGTTCTTCTTTTCGTCGATCTTCTGAAGGTCGACGTCACCTCTATCCATGATCTTTTGGATTAGATGGAAGCGGCATAGAATGTGCTTTATTCACTTGTGTGCCTTCGATTATTTTGCTTGAGCAATGGCACCAGTGTTGTCACAGTAGAACAGGATTAGACCATCAAGAAAGGATGCTACTCTGAGCTTGATGATAAACTTTCTCAGCCACATAGCTTTCTTCGCAGCATCTGATGCTACGATGCACTCTGCTTCACAAACAGAGTCTGCCACAGTATACTGCTTGGAACTCTTCTAGTAGATAGCTCCACCATTCAGAGTAAAGATATATCCCGACACGCTTCTGCTGTCATCATGGTCAGATTGAAAGTTGGAGTCTGTAAACCCCATAAATTTTAGATTTGACTTGCCATATACCAACCATTGATCCTTAGTATTTCTCAAATAATTATGGCTTTAACCACTTTTCAGTGGTTTTCTTCAGGATCAAATTGGTATCTACTCACTACTCCTAGTGAGTATGCCACATCTGATCTCATATATGTCATGGCATACATGATAGATCCCACTGTCAAAGCATATGAGACTCTACTCATACGCTCTCTCTCTTCAGGAGTTGTCGGACAATCCTTCTTAGAGAGAAAAATTTTATGGCCTATCGGAAGATAACCCTTTTTAGAATTCTCCATACTAAATCTCTTCAGCACAGTATCTATGCACATGGACTGAAATAATCCAAGCATCCTTTTAGATCAATCCCTATAGATCTTCATCCCTAGGATGTAGGATGCTTCACCCAAGTCCTTCATAGAGAACTGTGATGACAACCAGACTTTTATTTCCTACAGTGCGGGGATATCATTTTTAATTAAGAGAATATCATCCACGTATAAGACAAGAAATACTATTGTTGGACCATTTGCTCATTTGTAAATGTAGGATTCTTCTCTGTCCTTAACGAAGCCATACATTTTGATCACTTTATCAAAATGCATGTTCTAACTCCGAGATGCCAGCTTCAGTCCATAAATAGATCTCTAAAGTCTGCACACCTTGGACTGATCTATGGATGTGAATCCCTTAGGTTGTATCATATACACTCTTCAGTCAACTCTCCATTTAAGAAAGCTATCTTCACATCCATCTGCCAGATCTTATAGTCCAGATGGACAATAATTGCAAGCATAATTTGAATGGATTTGAGCATTATCTCGGAAGAAAATGTCTCATTATAGTCAATACCATAACGTTGACAATACCCCTTAGCAACCAAATGGATTTTATAGGTCTCCACCTTTTCGTGTGCACCCTTTTTCCTTTTAAAGACCCATTTGCACCTAATGGGTTTAACCTCTTTGGGTGGGTCAACAAATATCCACACATCGTTGATCTTCATGGACTCCATTTCAGACTTCATGATCCTAAGCCATTTCTCAAAATCAGATCTCTGCATAGCATCCATACAGGTGATCGGATCCTCATCCTTCTCAACGAGTTCGATAGGATCACCATCTTAGATCAAAAAATCATAGCATCTATCTAGATGATACGGTACTCTACCAAATCATCTTAATAGTATAGGTACACTAGGCTCTAGATCTGATCTAATCAAATCCAACTTAGGTTCAACTACAGGTGTTGATTTTTCTACCTGTTGAACTTCATCAAGTTCAACCTTAGAGGCAACAATTCTTTCATCAAGGAACTACTTTTCTAAAAAAATTGTCTTAAGGCTGATGAACACCTTTTGTTCTTCAGCATGGTAGAAATAGTAACCCTTACTTTCTTTGGGATATCCTATAAACACACACTTATCAGACCGAGGTCCAAGCTTATCTGTATGCAAATATTTGACATAAGTTGGATAACCCCAAACCCACAGGTGAGAGAGTGTAGGCCTACACCCAGTTCATATCTCATATGGAGTCTTTGCGACAAATTTACTCGGTACATTGTTCAATATATAACATGCAGTCTCAAGAGCATAATCCCAAAATAAAATAGGTAGACTAGCAAACCCCATCATAGTTTGAACCATGTCCAACAAGGTTCGATTTCTTCTTTTTGATACACCATTATGCAGTGGTGTGTCAGGAGGAGTCCATTGTGAGAGAATCTCGTTCTCTCCTAGATATGTCAAGAACTCATTGGATAGATATTCACCTCCTCGATTTGATCAAAGAGTTTTAATACTCTTTTCAGTTTATTTTTCTACTTCACTTCGAAATCTTTTGAACATTTCAAATGAATCCGACTTATGTTTCATCAGATAAACATATCCGTACCTGAATGGATCATCTTTGAAAGTGATGAAGTAAAAAATATCCACCTCTAGTACCAGTGCTCATTAGTCCACATACATCAGTATGTACTAGATCTAAGAGCTCAGTAGCTCTCTCACCTTTTTCAGTAAAAGATGACTTGGTCATTTTTCCAAGAAGACAAGACTCACAGGTTAGAAGTGATTCACAATCACCAACTTCAAAGATTTTCTCTTGGGTCAATCTATTTATTCCGTTCTTATTGATGTGACCTAGTCTACAGTGCCATAGGTAGATATCAGAGACATTGTCTAATCTAGGATATTTTCTAGAAGTGTACATTACACTCACAGACTGTGATAAAATATAAATACCATTTCTTTATTATCCTTGCATTATTGTAACATTATTCATAATAATGTCACAATAATCTCCCTTTATAGACAAATGATAACCATCTTTGGTCAAAAGGCTAACAGAGATTATATTCATCAGAAAGGAAGGACAATAATGATATTCTTTTAAAGAAATGATATTAGTATTAAGAATAAGTTGAACTATTCCCATATCTAGAACTGGAATAGATCTTCCATCTCCAACATTCAAGAATCACTTATTATTCTCAAATCTTCTACTAATTTAATGTCCTTGAAATGTATTGCAAATATGGACTGGACTTTCGGTATCCAATATCCAAGTAGAAGTATCACAAATAGAGAAATTATAAGGTGTTATCATATAACATCCTTGATCAGCAATTACTTGCTCATCTCTCTTTTTCAGCCTGTTGTGGTCATGAAAATCATGACACTGAGGATAATTCCTCTTCCAATGCCCCTGCTTTTTATAATGAAAGCATTCTACCTGATCTAGGTTATTCTTGGACCTTATGTTTAAATTAGATATAGATGCCCCAGCACGAATCACTTCATACTGCTAAACAACATTCAACTTTCGATACTTATTATCGAAGTTGGGTCCCATAAGTTAATACTATCTAACAGTGAATGAAGCAACTGTGGTTTGGGTTTAACTACATAAAGGAGAACCAAAAGGCTAATTAGTAATTGGTTCATTAAATCTAAAGATTTAGACTTTAATCAAAAGGTCTTCTACTATTTTATTCGAACCGATAGCCTCTACCTCTAATTCGAAGAATTACTCTAATTTCTTAGTAGGTACTAGAATCCACATAGACTGCACACAAACCCAATTATGGCTGATCAATGCATGTACATCTAAGGATAGGTTCATAACTAATTATTTTTTCAAATAATTTTTAGTAATTTAATTTTGCCTCAGGTATCTTTTCAGTAGGCTAGGGCCTCCATTGAAAGTCTTGGTTAGATCCAACCATTAACATGATCATATTTGGTCCATCTAACTAATGAAAGATTAAGCTTAACTATGGTTGGTCAAGCTAACCATCATTTAGAGAGACGTATCCAAGAAATTATATTATGAATGATAATTTCATTAGCGGATAAGCACCAAGCCTATGGGCTTTCAATGATTATCCAACTAATGGACCCATTATCATCCACTTAATGAGAGGCTATGATCTAGTTATCACCATAACTATTTCATTTTATGGACCTAATAATTTTAGAGGATTTAATTGATTTGATTTAGAGGAAGAGGGTCAGATAAATTAGCTTATCATGATTCTTCCACTGACTTCACCAAGTCAACTTAAGGGAGACCATTAATAGGCTGGTCAAGGAGCACCTAAATTAGTCATACTAATTTATCTAGCTGACATGGGTTAGCTCGAATAGTCAAGTAATTCGATCAAAATATAATTTCACCAAGAGGTTAGATAAGTTCGATCAGTGGGAGGGTCTACCAAAGCTTGCCTTAGACACCATTAGAAATGGCCAGGTAAGCAAGCTGCCAATTAAAGACCATCAATCTGATTTATCTTAGACACCAACTAGTTTAATTAGTTTTAATTAGATCAACCTAATAGTTCATGCTAGACCTCGTAGCCAAGAATCAAGTCCATCTTGGACATGGACTTGGCCAACTATAACTATTGTAATTGATCTATAGAATCCTTGACCAAATCTAAGACCATAATTGATTAGATTTAGTTAATTCTCTAATTAAGTTTATTCTTTAATCTAATCCTAGATCTAACCTAATTAATAGACCTAATCTCCACTAACCTATTTAACCCAATGTGTTATGATTCATGTCTTAGGATCTTCAATTTACAATCCTAGATCCTAATCAAACAACTTCTTAATTCTTAATTAAGTTTTGGATTGAGGATTGGAATTCGGCTTTTCCAAAATAATTTTTATGTTTGTAAAATATTTTTATAACATGGTTCTATCAATCAAGTTGCATGATTGATTCATAATCAAAATACAAGTAATATAAACATGAATCTACTTTAGATCTAATCTAAATAGGTTCATGTAATTGAAATAATTTCAACACCAATCAATCATAAATCAACTTAGATCAAATCTAATATATTTATGATGATTAAAATTAGATTAAAATATTTTTAATTAGATCATAAAATTTTTTAGATCTAATCTAAAATTTTATAATTAATATTTTAGATCAGCATGTACTAGGATAATCTTTTCACTATAAGGGATAAACCTTACAGCAGAACAATCTTATAGCAGTCCGTGCAATCTAAAAAATTTATTTTTAAATTTAAAATTATTTTAAATATATTAAATTATAAAAAAAATTAGATTAAATCTAATAAATTTATGATTAAGAATAGATCATCATGAACTAGGATAACCTTTTCACTATAAGGGATAAACCTTACAGTAGGACAATCTTATAGTAGTTTGTGAGATCTAAATTTTTAATTTTAAATTTAATAATTAAATTATAAATTAGAACTAATCTAATAAATAATCTAAATATGCTCAAGAAAATCATGTAATAAGAATCTAGGCTCTAATACCAATTGAAGGAACCAGATCTAGGATTTTATGGATAAATCTTGAAACTTTTTCAAAATCATGCAGTGAAAGACTTAAATAAATCAAATATTTATTTACATAAGCATAAAAATACCCTAGATCTAGGATTTATTATATGATCAAGATATGATATTAAATCAAAAATTAGAAATGCAAAGAAAAGATTAACATGTTGATCTCATCAACATGCTACAGTACTACATCTAATGTAGTTATAGAATAACAGATTAGATCTGATACCTGAGCAAGTTAAATGCACTAATTTACTGACCGAGCTTGAGAATGAAGTCATGAGCCACATACGCATCCGGTCTCTAGGAGTCATCCATACGAGCCCACAAACATGATCTGAGATCTTGATGCAAGAAATCAGCACAACATGCTAGTACTATGCTGATCTCTCTTCGATGATCGATTCGATGCTTTCTTTGTCGAGACTTGAACTCTCTAAAAATATTAGAAGAAAAAAAAGAGATTTTAGATCTGAG